>JAMKCH010022765.1:0-25673 GCA_023653785.1 Ophioderma brevispina
TGGAGACATACACTGGACACTTTATTATATGATGTGTACATGTACAATATGTCCATGATCATTAAGGCACTATCAGTGATTTGCTAAATAAGAAAATCGAAAAAAATCATCAAAAATCAGATTTGTGTATGTCGGTAACAAATATAGGTGTCCTAACATCCCCTACAAATGATAGGACCAGAAGCAACCTAATAAGAACAAAATCGGATATTTTAGTCATTAGTGTCCGAACGGACACTTATTACAACACGTAAGTGAATGGAGATTCGTATCTTTGAACACTGCCGTTTTCTTCCTTTTCTGTCAATTCTTCAGTTGGAAAAAGTAACGTATGAGAATTATACAGGCTTTTCCTTCACTATCAAGCTATTCCTGCCAATTTCAAATATTTTGATTCTTTTGGATAAATCACTGATAGTGTCTTTAAAATAAAATTCTGTCCATGATAATTAAAATAAAATTTTCACATTAAAGATTGGTAATATAAATGTTTTCTGAAACTAGTGACTATATATGTACAACAGGGAGACACATTTAACACTTTATTACATGATATGTGCATATACATTGTTCATAGGCCCATGATAATTAAAATACAATTTTTACATCATTTAAGAGTCAAAATTGGTAATATGCTGTACTCCTTGGTTCAGCAGCTACCTTTAACCAGAGAGAGAGAGAGAGAGATAGAGAGAGATTTAGGGGAAAGGGAGGGGGAGAGAGAAAAAAAGTAAGAATAAGTGAATATTTTTCAGATAAGAATCTTGGTCTTCAGGCGCGGATCCAGGGAGGGGCGCGCGCCTCCCGGTAATTCTGCGAAATCGTGCAAAATCAGCCCATTTTGGACAAGTTTCAGCCTTCAGCCCCCGGTAATTTTGACGTTTTTCAAATCCTGGATCCGTCCCTGGTCTTGGTATTTGATCAAGTTGTAATCATGCTCGATGTATGATATCACAGATCTGTATATTAGGGCTGCAACCATGAGCTGATTCAAGGGGTGTATCCCTTCTCTCGGTAGAACAAAACACAACATGGATTTTTAAAGATAATTGTATCTTTGTAATTGGACCTAAAATACTATTTTCATGATATTTTCCACCAATTCTACCCCAAAATAGGGCTCCAATGTATAATTTTTTTAGATTGTCAAAATTCATTTTTTTCCAAATTAATATGTACCTTGCTGTAGTCAATTTCAAGTGGATCTTATTGTACCATATCTTAAGAGCGAGCATATACATGAAAACATGAATAGGTGAAATGTGGTTGCTATGGAAACATCATGAATATTGCACAAAAAAGCAATATAGTTGCTTTTGATGAGTGGCTTTGAATCCTGTGTGTATTATTAGTATTTTAGTTGATATAAGCACATTTAATGACTTCAGTATTGCATTGTTACAACCTGCAACATAATAGAATCCGAAAATGAGCCCAAAATCCACTCTTTTACACCAAACTTCCTCTTTTTGCCATGGTATGCAATTCTGTATAGACCATGTTACATCAATTTACAAATAGGCTATGGTACATGATACAATATTGGCCTTTGAATTAGATATTCATGCTACCAGACTGTGATAATTACTTATTTCCTTCACTAAAATTAAAACAATATTTTAACCAGAAAAAGCTGTATCCCCACATGAATTTATTTATTTCTAGAATATCAGTGACCATTGGATATACACAACCGCTAACTACTCAGCGAACAATGGAGCTAGCGATTTTCAATAATCCGCCCGGAACACACTTCACAGTCTTTTTAACCGATCTGGTCCATTGTTTATGGTGCATGCAGTTGAACACATTCGAATGTTATGACCTTGCCGCATTGGCATGAGTTTCTAGCTTTCCTCATTCGATATAAAAGAAATTGAGAATTCTACTTTGGTGTTCCAATTAACTTTGTACCCTTATTTAATAATTGATTTTGAAAAGAAATGTAAAGGGACAAATTCATGAAAGAAAACCTTTGCAACTCTGACCTAATTTGTGCGTAATGTAAAATCTGCAAGTCATTGTCTTTAAAACCCCATTTCTATTCAATTACCTTGTTTTGTTTTGTTTTTTATAATAAAGGCAATGGTCTTCAGTTACCTACAATTTTTCAAAATCATGAGCGAGGTGAGGTATTTGCCCTTGTATTTATAGAAACAGATACTAGAAGTCAATACAGGTGGTGATAACGACCTAATTTTTTTTTTCAACTGTGTGGGCGTAACAAATGGACCTTCATAACCCTGATGAGAACAAAGATCTGAGTGCTTTTTTAAGGCTGATTTTGTTTTGAAATATCAATTGCTTATTGTTCGAGATGCTCGCTTGAGTTGTACACATTGATCGCTGACACTTCATCATTTCTCAATAATCGAGCACTCTTTTCATATGGGGATAAGTATTTCCTGGTTAACATAATAATTTGTGACATTTTTAGTGAAGTAAGTAATATTATTCCCATTTTCTTAGCACGAAAGATGGTTCAAATCACAAAAGTATCAAGACTAAAACACTCCTAATTAGCTCCCATTGGGAATGATGGTACTTATTTTTATAGCACATTCCCTATTCATTACCAGGCTATTGTTTTGACTGCTGCTGCCTGTAAAAAATAACATTAGAGGTGACATGACCTATACTTACACACAATTTATTTGTTATTTAAAGGACAGGAGGAGAATTTTTTTGGATACGAATTCTCTCAATTCTCTCAATTGGTACTAAATGGTTTTGTGACCACCTCCGGAGAATGTTTGGAAGTTTATTGAACAAACAAGTACAAAGGAAAACTGCAGACTTTGTTTTGAACTTGCCATGCTGTTGTACTTTTTCGTTCGTTCGTGCAGTCCAAAATCACAGTGAATATCCCTCTTTAAATTAACCATCTGATAGTTTTTCATCATCCAGGTGATGTCCGGCCTGGAATTCCTCTTGGCGGACTTGTACAACCTCACAGTCAATGATGTGGCTAATGTTTGTGGCTCTCCACAATCGAGTTTTGGGTGATGGTTCTACTCCGGTCTTGTGAAGTTCTTTGTACGACCCACGCCAGTTCTGAGGCTGTTGAGGTTGACCCAGCTTTTCCTATCAAGGTCACAGCCTTTGGGCTTGCCTAATGGGCTGTCCACAAACTGCTTTTAAGGTAATGTTCAAAGTAGAGATACCATTGCTCCAAACCATCTGGTCATTGATCAAGATGATCGATATGGGTACTGTGACTGCAGTTTCATGGATTGGGTAGCAAAGTGAATTCCGTGGAATTCTCTAGCAACCTCAAAGGTTGTGGGTGGTGGGATAGACTACCAGGTTTCATCCACTTTCTTTGGCGAGCTTGGTCGTCTGAAGGTTCCTCCTAAGATGTGCAGGAGCTATGCCAGACAGAAGTGGGAGGTATTCTACAGGCGTTGCCAGAAGGCAACCACTAACAAGTCTCATTGCATCATTCAGAACCACATCAATCTTGTGTGAAGATACGCTGGGACTCCATACTGGTGCAGCGGATTCAGCAATTGGAGTATGCCAAGGCACAGTTGATTTATGTAAGGTGTCAAAGGATGCACCCCATCCAGTTCTTCTGCGAGCCTTCTGAAAAAAAGGAGGGTTGCCACGAGACCTGCGTCTTGGCAGCGCTGCCTTGGTGTGTTTGATTGCACGTCAGGCTGGCTGTCCATTGGTGCCGCCAAGGTACTTCGGTGTTGGGTCAATGTGACCGTTTTTCTCCATCCCCTAGGAAAAAGGGAAAAAGTGATTTTTATGTTCTCTTTTTGCGCATTGATTTGCCAGGTGGAAAACATAGCTGACAGTCTTGGTTTGCTGAGTTTCAAGTGCCCTCGGTGGAAGAATTTGGCCTACAGTGCATTAGGTCTTCTGCAATGCAACTGTTTCTAAGGACTCAAGGAGTCAGCACTAAGTCCAAGTGCCGTGTCGTCTGCGTAGGGGTACTGCGAACAATCTCCCCTTTGGCATATCTGCCAACCAGGTACCCCAAAATAGTAGTGCCCTACTTTTGCTGCTGTTGGTAATCGTCCATAGAAACCTTGCTTTGAATTTCTGTCATGCACAACAAAATTACTAAATCATCTTATTACGGCACTATCATGATTTGCTAAATCAGAAATCAAAAAATCATCAAAAATCAGAATTTTTGCATGTCTGTAAATAATAAGGTATCCTAACTACCATACCTACAAATTAGAGGACCAAAGCACACCTAAGGACGAAATCGATGATGTTAGTCCATTAGTGTCCCGTTGCACTAACTTAACACTATTCAATGGAGATTCGTATCTGTGAACACTGTGTTTTTCTTCCCTTTTCTGACAATTATTTAGTTGGAAAAGTAAGTTATGAGAATTCTACAGGCTGATTCTTCCCTTTTAAGCTATTCCTGCAATATTCAAATAATTTGACTCTTTCAGATAAATCACTGAAGTGTCTTTTAAGGCTAATATTCGGCTATTCACTTCAGGTGTAATCGAATTAGTAAGCATTGCAAATATGAAAACACGGGATCGAAAAAATTGGGGTGCGCTTATTCTGAATGTCTATGTCTCTTTAATTTTCGTTAGCAGCTAGTGATTTCAAAAGAGGCCCTGCATTACAGAATAAAGGTACATACATTTACAAGCAAAAATGCAATACAAAACATTGGAAGGGAAATGCAGATAAACTAAAATACTAAATGAATATAAATGAAAAACACCTACAGCAATACAAATAGAAAGGTAGTACGTGCCCAAGGTCATAATGGAACGTGTCCAGTCTAGTCTCATACAACAAAAAGGATAATTTAAGTGAATTGCTATAGATTCAACAGGAAACCTTGAAATTGTGAACGTTGCTAATGGATCGGTTTTGTCAGTTTTGGTACTATTTGTTATTAATATTTTATATTTAATGGTTGGATGTTAAAATCCTTCTTATATGTAAATACTGATGAAATTACATATGGTACAATGTAAAAAGAGTATGAAGGCAAGTTGGTGAAAATAAGTTCTTTTAAAATTTCTGACTTAGACTGAAGAAGAAATGACACCGTATTTGAGAATTCTATATTGTGATTAATCGAAGATATCAGTGGAATACAACATTTGTAAATCGCACATTAGCATAGGTTAATTATGTGATAAAATTGGGGCGATCACATACCCGACATATTTGCAAAATACATATTTTGTGAGAACATCTTCACATTTTAAATCTGCGTAATCTATTGATTGGCACATTGTCAATTAAAACCTGATATATAATATTATTAATGAAGTATACCCAAATTTAAATAAATTTTACTCTACTATTATAACGCCTTCTTCTGCCAAATAATTCAAGTTTTGCCTCCCAATCACGTTTTGCATTAAAAATTACCACGTTTGGTTAAAAAACAACATTACATAAATAATAACATTGTAAAAAATACAGAAAGCTCACAATTTGGGAAACAAGACTCAAGGAAACCTGACCAGCAGAATCACTTGTAGAGTGTTGGCATCATACAAAGATTACAAAAAAGGTAAAATGGTTCCATCCATGTTTCAAAAACATTAGTACGTACAGAAGATGCTAAAGAGAAAGAAGAGAGAGTTTTTTTTGACCTTTAAATGTGATGTCTTGAAAGTTTCATGGATGTTATGGGTGCTGAAGTGAAGTTATTTTAAACGATGTAACAATGTAACAGTAAAAAAAAATATATATATATGATTAAAATACCAACATTAAATAATACCATCGCTTAGTAAATCGCAAAGAAAAAAAATTCATTTTTGTATACAGATTTATATCCATAGAGTCCTATGGCATTGACTTTAGAAAAGTAAAAATGTTTTATACGGACAAAAAACACATCATTTGATTCAATTGGTTTTAAATGTGTATCTCTACATGCAGTCAATATTACACTGCCCTACTTTAGATTCATTTAGAATCAAGAATTCCTTGGCTACTGAGGGCTATTCCCTCGCAACACTGGCCTTGGATTATGAAACTGCATTAGGGCTATATAGGCCTTATGATTTAATGATGCAGATAAAATTAAAGGAAAGAAGTTGAGAATTTGAGCTTGGAGTAATAGATTTAGCTGAAAATTGTACTGGATATGGTCGCTCACAGAAAAGGGCCATGGTCGATTTCAAATTAATTTCATTGACTTATTTACTTAAAGGGGTAAACAGTGATCTGCTAATCCAGAACATCAAAAAAATAAAATAAAAATACATGTGTCTTTGTTTGTTACTGGAATGGGTGTGCTAACACAACCTGCAAATAGTTTGGCTTGAAGTTCATGTATTAAAGGTGCAACGAGAGATTTCACATAACAGGTGTCCCTAAAAATCGAAAGTACTAATTTTTGCCCTGCTGTAAAGCTTTCTATCAAAAATATCCCCATCTGAAAGGATTAAGTTGAGAAATGGTTCTTTGGTACAAAAATTGTGAAATTTCTAATTTCGTATGGGGCAAATACGAAATTCAGCCTGTGTTTTATATTGAAACATAAGCAAATCATAAATCACCTCTTTTCTCTCATTTAAGACATTTCTGTAGCCAAATACAAGGTAAGAGATCTATTGAGTGTCTAATCTATATGGAATTACTATTATGACACAATATTTGGGTGCCTCAAAATCTCTTGTTGCACCTTTAAAGACAAAACAGTACATTTTATGTGATTCTTATATGGGCCGAGTGTATCAAAATTCCGACTTGAGATAAAAAAGCCTTTCCCTGCAAACTTCCCAGATTTTAAAGCATGATATTATGCACCATGACATGAACAGTTTGACCTGAAACACATACATTATTGATCTTTGTTTATTTTGTAGTTGTGTGTAGCACAATCAGCAACTACATTTTGAGTTGCTATCACCGCATGTCAATCTGCAAAGAGATGGTATCACAAATTTCTCAGATACTTCAATTTTGGAAAACTATTTGGTAATTTTTTACCCGCACTAAAGTAGGTCAATTGAATTGTACATCATATCCCTGATAAGCTAGTATAAATTTCCATTTTTTAATGCTCTTGCATTATCGCTACATAATTATCCCAATAGCTTTTGTATTTGTATAGTTTTAATTATTTCCTCAGGGAAATAAGCTGTTTATAGTTACTGTATTTGCTAAAAAAGCATGGAATCTTTTGAAAATCTAGGACATCCTTTATTAATTCTCTGAATATACCTTGAAGTTATCCTCATTTTTACATGACTTTACCATCAGACTCGGTGTCTTCAAAGACAATGATGGTGTCACTTAAGCGGTCTACAACATATAACTCTTTGTGATTGCATGATATAGCGATGCCCCAAGGGTTTGAGACCTCTGATGTTACACACTGGATGAACTCACCAGAAGTTCTGTATCTATAAATGGCTTTGGGAATTCCCCAGTTGACAACAAATATATCGTCTTTCGTACTGCAGCAGAGGTACGACGGTATCCATTGGGATACGTCGGGTGGAGCCTGAATCGTTCTACGGTTGTTTCCAGAAGTGTCCATGACTTGAAGTGTGTCATTGTTGAAAGTTACAACGAGTTGACCGTTTGTTGACAAGGCAAGCTTGCGGGGATGGTGCAGTGTTGTAAACTGGGAAACATACTTGCCGTCATTCCGGCGCACGGTGATGGTGTTGTCCCATAGACCGATGACAATTCTACCGCTTGAATCAGTTGCAACTGACGTTTGATGAGATGGATGGTTCATGTTGTCTCTTGTGGCTATTGAAGAACGCTCTTTTCCGTGACTGTTATACATGAGAATACACTGCTTGAGAGGTATGACATATTGATTGTTTGAGGTTATCGCAATGTTGTGTGCTCCTCTTGTAGGGCCTTTAAACACATGCTTTAATTCTCCGTCTGAAGAGAACACTCTGACTGGTGCACGGTCACTGGTGATTGCAATGTTGCCATCAGAATCAACAGCAATACCCTGGGGTCTTCTAGCAGGAGGCTGAGGGCTTTTGAATATTTGTTTAATCTGAGGCATATTGGTTGTAAATTGCCTCATCCTCTTCCATGTTGGTTTTGGTCTTGATTGGTTGCTTAGTGCATGTGTTTGGAGATCACACTCGATTCCTTCAGGTTGTTCATATGGTGGTACATATAGTGGGACAGATCTTGCCAGTTTCAAGCGGGCTTCACCGATGCGGATGCATGGATGGCCGAGATGGTCTGGGTCGATGGCGGTGCAATCGGAACAGCCAGCAATGTCCACAGGCCTGACAGAAGTAACGCTTCAACTCTCCGTTGTGTTTTAATCGTTTTCTGTTCCTCAGGTGGCTTGGGAGGGAGTCTAATTTGCCCAGGGGAGATGTTTGCTATGACAGGGGTGTGATCTGTTGGATGATGTATTTTGCAAGACTCGCAAAGGAACTGTTCACAATTCCAACACCGGTACTTGGGTCTGTTTCTTATCTCTTGGACAGATGTTGCGATGAGTCTTATAACTTGCAGAGGACTGCTTGCCCCCCCTCTATATACAACCCGACAACAGTTTGGATAGTGTTATAAGTTAGGCCCCAAATTAGGTTGAATAAACTTTAAAAGGATAAGTTTTAAGGTTAGCCCTACTGCATTTAGCAATTGTAAGAGGGGCATTGTTTAAATGAAGATTTTAAGTGCCATATGCTCCAATTGCTAAAAGCCTGCTGCCCAGAAACCAGATTTACCGGAAGTGGTCAAACTTATGGTTACTGAAGAAAGCTAGGAGCTAATTTTACCCCACCCATAATTTATAGAAAACCCCTAAAATACCACAAAAATACCGAAGCCATTAAACTGCGTAACCCCCAAATATCACAAAAATACCACAGGGGATTAACTGTTAAAGCTACAAACCCAAATACCACAGAAATATGAGAAGTGTGCTACTGTCCCCCAAATAATACCACAAAATGCAACGATTTAGCACAGCATGGTATTTTATGGTATTTCGGTGTTAGGGTTATATTTCTCATTTGCCCTATGAAATCTTAGGGCTAAAGACTGTTTCGTTTTCTTTTAATGTTTTGAGCAAAACTATGCCCCATTTTGGTTGACCAATATTAATTTTACAGATAGAGTACGCTATGGGGATTGCAAAATCGCATTTTAGCTCTCACATCAAAACAGGTTGAAATATCTGTTCAAATCTTTACAGATGGGTTTTGGGGTGAAGGCCATTCTATCAAGATGAAAACTTACAAACTTAAAACTTTCATTTCAGACTTATGAAAAGAAATGATAGTTGGACTCTCAAATAGAAGTGAATGATCATGAAATAGTGAGCGTTTTGCATGCATACATATGAGTGACAGCAAACGTTTCCAAATCAGCATGTAACAACTAAACAAATTAACTAAAATTATTCCACCCAATGAGATGATATAAATAAACATCATGTACCTTTATCCTTGCAAAATTTATTAATAAATGCAATCGATAAAAGAGGTGATAATTCCAAGGCAGACTCCACTGAATATCCTTCCAGTAAGCACATTATGCATGCATTAATCCACAGATTTTTTTTTTTGATGTGCATGATATGCATGTGTCAATGCATGAACATTATAATGGTTCTGTTTCTTTCACCTTTAAAAAATATTAAAATATCTTTCATCTTTTCCATGGCCTCTCACACCCCTAATTTTCACTAAACCTTGACACACCTCAGGTGACCCTTTGTACGTTACAAATTACCATTTTACTCATTCATACCTTAAAGGGGCACTATCTGTTCCTCAGCCTCAACCCCACCTTTCACACCATCAAAACTTGAGATTTTGGTACCATTAGAAACCTTGCGTTTTTCTCATTTCGTCTGCAACATATTTTGAATGACTACTTTCCCATTATATGATGCTGGTGTGTTTACCGGTAACCGGAAAATAGTTTACCCGTTACTCTATGTGCTACTGTAATACACAATTACCGCTCACATTAAAATAGCGTGTCTGATTCAAATCATATTTCGGAATTAAAGTTGTGTTGGTTGGAAATGGCCTTCCTATGAAAGAGAGAGAAATATGTTGTAATCTTTAAGGGTCTCTATATTAAAGACACTATCAGTGATTTGAAAAAATATTTGAAATTTGCAGGCATAGCTTCAAAGTGAAGGATGTCTGTAGAATTCTAATAAGTTACCTTTCAGCTGTAGAATTGAAAGAAAAGGCAGAAACGGCAGTGTTCCCAGATCCGAATCTCAATTCAATTCGTGTTGAGAAGGTCCGTTAGGACAGCCCCCCCCCCCCGTAATAACTAAATTCTCCGATTCTGTCCTTAGTGCTTCTGGTCTTATCATTTGCAGGTGTATGTTAGGATACCTGTACTGTTACGTACATGCGAAAATCTGATTTTTGATGATTTTTTCGATTTGCTGAGCGCTGATTTGCAATCACTGATAGTGTCTTTAACAATATCTGTTTACTTAATTATGAAGGCTACAGAACATAAATCATTTTAGTGATATGGGTTTAATGATGTATCTTCATTTAAATGACATTGAAGACGTACAACACATTATAAAAAAGACCCATTTTGTAACATTGGAGTTTTTGTATTTGATAGATTCATATAAATTTATATGATTAAAATATAACTTAGTTAGGGACACCCACAACTCAATGTACATTGCATTAAGGTGATCTATGAGTCAGGCAAACAAGTTTTAATTAATTGCACGGAGTGGGCAAAAGTAGAACAGAGCATGTTCATCGAGATGGATAATGTATGTTTTGGTTGCCATGGAAAACAGCTACTATTATTAGATTTGTGTTGCTGCGAAGCTCTTATGTGGACTTGATTGTGTGAACACTGCCTTATTTTGTTCAAGATAAATACATGTTGAAGGGCACCGTGAACCAAGATCAGGACTTAACCAATGTTGCTGTGGGGGTATACACACAGATTCTCACAGCAGCGATTCAGGTGTATCCCCATTATGTTTTAGTATGAGGCAAAAATAACTGGGTTGTCATTCTCTTCTCTTGGTAAAAATATATAAGTTAATTTTTCTCTTAAATTATCTGAAATTGTGTATAATTGATGTATATGAAAGTGTTTTCACATTAGAATGTTATGTATTGTTTTGTATCTGTCATTTTATACTGGTTATAATTGCTCTTTGGTCTCATATGTTAAGTGCCTAGAGGCCTCTACAAGATTATTATTATTATTATTTTCTATGTAAAAAAAAAGAAGCAATATCCTATTTTTTTTTAATTCTATCACATCCTCAGCTTGGAAAGAACTTTTAGTGGAATTAAGTATATATATATATTCTGTAGGGATGATATAGGCTTCGTCGCTTTTCATGTTTCATAACATTTGGTTCTTAAAGGTGCATTTCGTGATCTAGACATTTCTGTTTATTTATGGTTCATTAGATATCGTCGAGAAAAGCTTATTCCCAAAGATTCACTGATACCGATCTTGCGGTTTGATATTATGAGAAAATACTTGTATCACAGGTTCCCATGGCCTCATGTACTGTTAATTTCTGTCCGTTTACGGACAGGCAAATACAAATTTGCGAATTTCTAAGATACGACAGAATTTGCAAGTAAACTTGGGCACACGTCCACCCCAAATTACTTGGGCTAACGGTTCAAAATCTCAACTTTTTGGGGTAAGCGGGGGGACGAGGCTGTGGATCCCGAAATGCCCCTTTAACATGACAAAGAGTAACAGAGTTCTTTGGCTATTGGTTTAAAGGGAGGTTGAAATGTATTGAAAAAGGACACTCTTAATGACAATCTGACGATGCAAATATTTTGATTCGCAGAGGCAGGTCCATCACCCAATTGAACAGGAGTAAGCCTAATATGGGAGCTACCCATTAAAGACTGCCCATAACCGAAGAAAGTCTAACACAGTTGTCAAAACAATGGTCATTTTGACGCTAAATAAGCTTGAATATTTATAATCTTTCCTGGAGATCGGCCAGTGAACACAAGCGTATAGGTGTTAGGTTCAAAAGGTGTCATCGCTTTCTAAGAAAGCATCAGAACAGTATATTTTACATTCGAACCTAACACCTATAGATGATATCTATCGCTCCTCTACCAACCCAGTCTTGATAGTAGCTCAGTTGATTAGAGCGCAGTGCTAGTAAAATACGGAGGTCGCCGGTTCGAATCTGGCCAAGTGCACATGGGTTTTTCTTTCAACGCTTGTGTGTGCTGGCCATCTCCAGGGAAGATTAATAAATATTCATCCTTGTCTACCTGGAGAACTAAGTAGTTAAAATTTCAAAGTGCTAATAAGCTTGTCAAGAAAACCTGCGAAGGAGTATATATGGATTTGCAAATTTTACATTTGGTCACATGTGGTCCATTGCATAGAGCATTGATCCCATAATCTGAAGGGTATGGGTTCAAGTCCTCCTGCAGCCAATGTTTTGTGCACATAAAGTTGATTTGCAAAAGGTATATCTTGGTTGGATTCACATGTAGCAAAAGTCATAAGGTCAACCCCTATTGAAATCTCTCCATACCATCCAACAACCTACCTGTCTCATGATGCGAGTCCACAGTCTCTCCCAGGCTGTTGACCATGAAATGAATGGGGAAATTCCCCACACCACCTATAGGCACCTGTGCTGCCGTGTTGCACACAGGACAAATAACTACACTCTGGTCCAAGCTATTTTTCACCCAATCCCGCAAACAGATGAAGCAGAATGCGTGTAGGCAGGGTAACCCACGGGGGTCTCGAAAGCGCTCGTAACATATTGCACACTGCAAGAAATCCTTGCCGATTTTCTCGGCTAGAGTCATCTCGGCTGTGGCCATCTTGGAATTTGCTTGTATCTGCACAACTGAAATGACATATAGTATTGTAAAACCACCAAGGCATGTCCAATATATACACCTGTGCTGTATTCAATAGCATTAGTAATCTTCAATAAACGGTAATGAATTACTACTTCAAAAGATGGATGGATCAGAGGATATGCAAAAGAAAATTCACATCAATTGCTATTTAACTCTGTGACTTGCAAAATCAAGAAAGCTTGCAGGCTTGGGCTTACGGCATGCCTTGCATCAAGTGTGTGCATCAAGCTCATACAGCAACAACCAATCAGATCACTGAGCTAACATAGGAGTGCATGCATGCATGATGTTAATGTAGGAAAGCTGAAGGCTGCCCTCACATCTCTGCACATGCAACAGATCAAAGAGAGAAGTGTAGAAAAACATTTGCAAAATAGTGCAGGTGTTTCCCAACATCCAATATTTGTATTAAGCAACATATACAATTAACCCCATTCTCACTCCAAGTTAAAGGTGCAACGAGAGATTTTGAGGTACCCAAATATTGTGTCATAATAGTAATTTCATATAGATTAGACACTCATTAGGTTTATATCCTTGTATTTGGCTACAGAAATGCCTTAAAAGAGAGAGAAAAAAGGCGATTTTGATTTGCTTATATTTCAATATAAAACATAGGGGTGAATTTCGTATTTGCTCCTATATGAATTTAGAAATTTCACAATTTTTGTACCAAAGAAACCTTTCTCAGCTTAATCCTTTCAGATGGAAATATTTTTGATGGAAATCTTTACATCAGGGCAAAAATCAGTGCTTTCGATTTTTTTTAGGTACACCTGATATGAGAAATCTCTCGTTGCACCTTTAAATATTAGCAATCCCATACCTCATCATTTGTTTTCTTTTTCTTTTTCAATTTTGGAATGATTTCAGGTAGTGCATACAGCCTATAAGTTTACAAAGTGCCCAGTAGGTAGATGTACTATGCATAAATGTCATTAAAATCAATGTGACAAATCTAATTTAGGAAAACCTTTGGAATGGGGTATTTAATTTTTATTGTCATCGTGTTGCCATCATGGGCAAACTTTAAACATGACATAACATTGGCCGAAACGTCACAATGGCTGTGAGAGATTATTGCTAATGTATGGATGCACCCATCAGTTCCCATTTTCAATTTTTGTGTTTTTACTTCTAAGTAGCTAATTAATTTATCATAATATTATCACTGTTGAAAATCATTTCAACATAATTATCACATATTATGTAAACTAAAAATTAGCGTGTTATTTCCCCTTTTCTTTTTCTTTGTGATTGACACATTTCAGGAGAAGCGTGACCTGATAGACTGTACTCAACTGTTATCAGATTCAGTCAACAAGGTGTTCAGATTGGCCAATGAGGTAAGACCATATAGCAATGCCCATAAACAGTGAGGTATCAAGCCTTGCATGGTTCAAACTATTTGATTTTGGATCAATCAAATGATTATCTAAACACATCCAAAAAAGTAACTCTCCACCCCTGAAATTTGTCAAGTTCAAACGATACATCATATTTAAGATTGTGGGATATAATTGGGGGGGGGGGGGCTAAACTTGCAACCAAATATTGGATAAAAAATTAAAATGAATAGTGTTTCAAGAGCATATTATTCAAAAAAATAACACAATGCTTTCTTTATGTAAACTGAATAGTCTACACATCATTTGTTGCAGATAAACATTAAAAATAAAAATGTACAGTTCTGTTTCTCAAAAGCAAAGCGAGCAAGCCATCCATAAATGCATTACTTGGAAGGATCCAAAGATTCAATTTTTGTATGTTTTTAACAGAAAACTGTTCAACAATGCTTTAATATATGAATTTGTTTTCCTCCTTTTGACCTTTATAGGCTGTTGAAAGATGTGTAAGCCTAACAGATGCATGTGGAGTTGCTGCCTTGCTGACATCACTCAAAGTAAGGAACTGGTCAAATTTGCTTAAATTGGCATGTGAGGGATTTTAAAGGGGCATTACGTGATCCACAGCCTTGTCCCCCTGACTTACCTCAAGAAAGTTGAGATTTTTATATCATCTGAACTGCCAACAATAGTAACCCCTGTGTACCTAATCTTACATTTGAATTCGGTCGTATCTGTAAGAAATTCACAATTATGTATTTTAAACAGAAATTATAGCACAGTGGCCTATGGAACCGTGGGAAACAAGCATTTGGTCATAACACAAAACCGCAAGGTCGGGATCAACTAAAAAGTTGTGAATAACCTTAAGGATATCTAGTGAACAATGAAAAAAACAGATAGTGCTGGAATCACGAAATGCACCTTTAAATCAGGCATAGAAACATTGAATGACTTGAAATTTATTCCAAATTTTGCCTGGCTGTCCCCATCAAAACCACTTCAGTGCATTTCAGACATGCGCTTGCATTTCGGTCAAATGGTGCACTATTCAGATGCAGTGCACACATTCAAAGACGTGTGTATCGGTGATTGCTGAGGGATTTTGACAGCAACTTTAGGGAGTTTTTGTTTTGTTTGACCATTTACTTCTACGCATTTAAACTTCAGGCACTGTTTAGCAGCTATTGCAAGAAATTTGATCATGCTCTGACGACACTCCATGCTGCGTGTGGCTTGGACAGTATGGCGCCCCCAGAGGGTTGAGTTAGGAGAGGATGGAGCCAAATTCCAGAATGACCTTGAAAATTATACAGACATGCGGTGAGTATAACCTGCAGAACATAGCTTTACTGTATCAAAGAAAAGAGCAGAATAAATGTTCTATAATGTTTTATGAGGACAGCAAATCTGATGATTAATAACTGGATTAATTATGCCCTAGACACTAACGGCTGATTTGATTGGTTATTTCTCGAGTTTAAAATTGTTGCAAATTAAAGGCTGACTCAGAGTTTCGAAATAAATATAATTTTTGTGTAGTATTAAGATATTTCATCTATAATATAGTCAACTAAAATGCCTTAATTCAAACCGTGTGAGATGAATCAGAGTTTCGTTATCCTGCAGTAAAACATTTATGCACAGTGTACAGGTGCATAGGCTACTGTGTATAACAAAAATTCTATATCGGAATTTTATAACCAAAGTTGTGATTTTCTATATGACGGACTTTGATTTGAGCTTAGTTAATTCACACTGTGATTATATATGGACAAGCATATGCAAAAAAACATGATGTGTTTGAAAAAATTGAGTGCGCACCTCAGCGGGGGAATTCTCTGAGTCAGCCTTTAATGTGTGGGTGTGAGAATGTGAGAAATGTGTGAAATGGATTCATGGGAGATGCACAAAGGGGAAGAGGGTGACCCCAAGATTGTCAAGAGATATTGTGATGTGGAAGAGTGAGAAAAGAGCTGGAGGAATGGTGGGAACAGAAGGAAAGTTGTGTGATGAGGTGGAATCGGTGTTTGGAAGGAGAGGGAGTTCATGTACCTGGGCGACAGGGTAAATGTCAATGGTGGATGCGAGGCGGCTGTGACAGCTAGAGTAAGTTTGGGTGGGTGAAGTTGAAGTTTACGTCGGGAACTTAAAGTGACAGGAGGAGATTTTTTTTAGGATACAAATTTCTCTCAAATTTCACTGGAGGTCGGTGTAGACCACCTACGAGAACGTTTCGAAGGTTTGTGGACAAACAGGTGCAAAAGAAAACTGCAACCTTGTTTTGAACTTGCCTGCTATCTAATCGTTCCCCATAGAAAACCATGCCTTTGACTTTCTGTCGTGCACGACAGGGAAACTACTAAATCATAATCTTATTACATAAAGACTGCGTGTTCGGCTTATTCACTTCAGGTGTGACCGATTTACAGTGATAATGAGTCCAAATATGTGATGTGATCTGCCCAAATCCCGTCGCATGTCGCACAGGACAGTTTTGGAAAAATAAAGAAAATACCTTAAAATTGTTGTGTTTTACTTTATTTTTTGTCAGATTGTATGAGGCATGACTTTTGATAGGTGTCAAGAAGAAAGAAGTACAAAGTTATGGAACCACTTTATATTTCAATAGCAATGATAGTCAAAAACTCAAATATAAATTTGCACCATGTGGCGGGTTTTTCCCGGATCAAATCACAATGTAAAAAACCGGGGTTTCAAGAGAAAAATTGGGGGGCTCTTCCTGGAATCTCTAGGCTCTTTAGTCATGACACACTGCATGTTACATTTACTGAACTAACCCACTGATTTCATACAGGTGAGTTACTTCTTCAGGGCGAGGAGTTTGAGCTGCAGTTCTCCCGCAGTTTACTTAAATCGAGTACGTGTCATTGGATGAGGTTGTCCCCGCTCGCATCACCAGTATCCCGGCCCCCGGTCGCTATGCCTTGCTTCCCTGACCCCTTCTTTTTCTGCCCCTTGCCTCTCCCCCTCTGCCTACTTGCGTATCCGCCTGTGCCCCATCTACCCTTGCGCTGCCAGGGGCGGGTGGGTTCAGGTTCAGGTCAGGGAGGGAGGCGGTTGGTTCTTTGTCCGGGTGAGAGGGAGAGGGTGTGGTGGGGTGGGGTATCTCGGTGATGGGGAGGGGCGGAGTGTGGGGAGGAGAAGGTGTGGTGTGTCGGGGAGGGGGAGGGTGGTTGGGTTCATATTGTAGACTTCAACATTGTGTTGCATTTATCGCATGTTCGTGATCGTGACATTCGGCGGGGACTTTTACACATGTGTAAATACAAATTGCCCTGGTTTATCTGTTGAGATTTGCAACCATGGAAAACAAGGGAGAATAAAAATTGCTGTGGTATATTGGAATAGCCCAAGCCTGTAAACGATTTCTCTCACACCCCTCTCATTGTGGGGTTGTTTTGCAGGTACACGCTTGTCCTGGTGTTGCAAAGCACACGGCACATTGCCACATAAAAACCCCCCCTCGTGTGTCAAACACTATCATATCAGTGTTGATTTTTTCTAAATTCCATTGTCTGAGCAGCTGGTTTTTTCTGCAAATGGGGGAAATCAATTGATGGAAGAAAAACATGCACTAAATTTCCTACATTTTTAAGTAGAGCACAATAAATCTTCTAAGACCCTGTTAATTTTGCTTAAGAAAAGAGAGATTTGAGTCAGGTAGTTAAACAGCACACGGCATCAGTGTTGTTTTCACTTGTTAAACATAAAAGTATGCCCACTGTGTTCCATGCTAAGGGATTTCCAGAAACAACAATATGCAACAACTTTGCTGGTGCCCAAAACTATATGATTAATGAAGTCACTGCTCATTTATAATATTTTGGGCACCTATAATCTGTAATGCCGTTTCAGAAAAATCCACCGATCTAGATTATAAATAAAACATGTTTGGTACATCAATTCATTTCTGTAAAATGTCAATTAAATTAAGGTATTTCCTTGGTACACATATTTTCAAAATTAAACAAAAATGGTCAATAGCAATTAAAATAAGGGGCGTAATCGCAACCCATTATTGATATTAAATTGGATCGTTAAGCCCAAATTAATTGGTCGAGCATGAGTTGCAAAAAATATGGGCGAGACGCCATTCAAACCTATATTTTTAAAACTCATAGCGAGACCAATAATATGGAGCGTAAATCATCCCATTGATCATTATCATGTTTTGGATCCCAATATTTCACAACTTGGACTCCTCAAAACATGATAATCATCCAATTTAAATGTTTATTTAAAAAAAAAAAAAAACCAAGCAAGACGCACTTTTGAATTATAATGGGCAGTAGAAGTATAGTTGTCACGGAAGCCCAGCCGATGGTAGATAGATTGACACCCATCCATATCTATTTCCTCACCAAGATCTTACCAGCGACTTATTTCTCGGTCCGGCCGAGACCGGGATTCAAACCGGGACCTCTCGGTCTCAAGTCGACGGCGCGCAGTAGAGTGAATAGAGCTTAAAGGGAAGTCTCAATTAGGTCTATTGACACTAATGAAGTATACCTCGTGACATTACTCCATTTCCTCACAAGGACAGTCCCGGGCCGTTAAATGCCTGCCTCTTGATCCAAGGTATGTGTTAATTGCAGGACCTTTTACTAACTCTCCCCAGGCTATCATCGACTCGAGCTTCCGATAGCGATGGTTCGCATGGAGTTAAGAAAAAACCCCAGGAGACACCGCTGCCACCAAATTGTCACGGACCCGCCCCAAGCCGAGGTGATTAACGGCACCATCCACATCTTAATTCCTCACCGAGATTACCAGCCGAATTATTTCTCGCTCCTGCCGAGACCGGAACTAAACCCGGGACCTCTCGGTCTCACGTCAAGCGCGTAGTGAATAGAGCTAAGAGGAATTCCCCTGTTAGGTCTATTGAAACTAATGAACTTATACCTCCATGACAATAGAACAAATAGTAATTAGCTTCTAGAGAAACCAATATGATTTTTTTTCAACTTTGAAGGGACCTATAGTAAGTCAAATCACATCCTCTATTATACTCGATTAACACTGATATAGGGCTGGGAAAGTTTTGGTATATCCATTAGGTGAAATAGGGGAGAGCATTTAATCTTCCATAAGTCGCTTGGCGCTACCTAACATAGAAAGTGACTTGAAAGGAATAGGGCCAAGTACAACCGTTTAATTTTGTTTATTGTACTTTTCTGAATTGAACTTTGTACGTTTTAAAGGTTGCTTGTTCCGATCCATGTCTATTGCGTTCTCTAATTGATATGACAGCTTGGCACTTGCACATAAACCCAATCAAGTACCGGGGAAACAAAACTTTGCGGTTTTATGGAGAAAGCCAATAATTACATATTGCACAAGCCCTATCAATACTGTGCTAATATTGATGGTTACCACTAAAACGGCGGGTCGTTTTTTTATATCTTGGAATGAAATAGATTTGAGGGCTCATATTCAAAAAGACAATGACGAAAAATACGGCCTTTCGTGTGATATCAAAATCGATACACTTCCGGGTAACTTCAGGGGGGGGTCCCAAACACGATCAGAACACGCCCCTTTAATACATTGATTATAAATCACTCACATCATTTCACTGTAAAAACGGTGTGCTTTAAGTTTTTGTGTTTGCATTTTTAAGTGGTTAGGTCACATTTTAACATAACTGTTTAATTCTTCCAGCGACCACTTTTTTTGACCACTGCACTCGTATTGACCTTAGAAAACATACAAGTATAAGACCGTGCACAGACTAGGCGTAGCTGCAAAAGTTAATGGCTGGCACCCCTCACAAACAGCCTCTCACCCGTACAAACGTAAGGTTGCCCTATATCAGCCTTGAATTGAGTTAGCCACTTGTCTTACTGCCATTAAGAATATATGCATGATGATGCCATTTGCATGGCAGTTTGGTTCACTTTATGCATCCTGTGTGAGTTTTTAAATGCTTAATGGGATACAGATTTTTAATCTGATGTCAGATTTCTTTAAATTGTTAGACACTGGATTTGTATCATGTGATTGTATCAAAAACAATAACTTTGTTTTTTTAGCAGAGGGTAGTTATAATTGTAACAGTTGTGTGTATCTTAGTTTTTGGCATACACTCACATTTTGTCTTATAATTGTAGACTCGTGTGAACTCTTTTCATTGTGTAGCATACAGGACAGTGATATTTTGCTTTGTGGCCATTTGGTGACCCTGGTGAATTCAGCAGACTTTACAGAATAAAGTACATGTGGACTATGAGCACAAAACAGGATCTGTAATTTTTTTAAAGGAAATATGTCATGATTCTGAATATTTGGAAAATTTGGTATGGATGGAAAGCTTAAGTAACGAAGATTACAGATAAATCAAAATAAGTTGAAAATTGTCCACATTTGTTGAGTATTTTGCCCTTTTAATTTTCCGCCCCAATAGCTTACTCGAAAACGATTCTGACAAATCCACATCGCAGGCAAATGGTGACGTCAAAGTGATGACCATCATATCGCAGTGTTGCCACTTTCCTATTCGAGTGAACTGCCGGGGGGGTAGGACATGCCATCCTAACAGCAACAGCCTGAATAGTCCATAAGCTGCCATCGTCAGATTTTCCGTTCGTTGCACCCACTTAGTGATTAATTTTCCCATATATCACCTGAAGGGGATGTCCCCCACTAGGAGTAGGTATGTTTCCGCCCCGAAAAGCTGCACGTTAGCTAGCGGTCTGCCCATTCCAAATGCTGCTTGTTTTATTTAAAAAACACCACCATTTAATTTTATTACGATAGAAAGTTTTATATCCACGACTAAACAAAACCAAGTTTTTAACAGCCTGTAGGGATTTGAACAGCTAGGCGTCCAAGTATGGCCGCCGGCAAGGAGGCCTATTTGCTAAATGAACTTAAAATGGCAAATTGTTGAAAACGAATCACAAAAACATCACTGGCGAACACTTTTTGACCAACTAATTTGGTGTACTTCTTCCCTAACGTACACCTGTTTAATTTGATGAAATTTCCTTGCGGGCAAATATGAATTTTTCATAAAAATCTAGTTTTAATAATAACACTTCTTTCTATGGGAAATAGGCATATAGAGGGCGCTATAACAGACAAATTATACCTTCATAAGCCTTATGGCAAGATTCCCACATGGATTTTTTTTATTTTTTTTATTTTTTTTATTTTTTTTATTTTTTTTATTCTTTTTGTATTTTTCAAAATTGTGTCGCCATTTGCTTATAATTGCTCTAAAATAAAAAGAGACAATTTCGTTGGGGCAAACAAGCTGTGGCATATACGAATTTTCAAAGACTAACGGAGGAGGGGCGCTATTACCGTATCGGACGTTACACTCAGACTTGCCTAAAGTCTAGGCCTAGTCACGAATATTTAAATCTAAGACCGTTATTGGAAATTAACATTTTGCAGCGGCGTAATCCACTAACCTCGACGGATTTTTAAGTCAATAATTTAGCCTTTGATTTATCATATATTACTAAATGTATTGAACTAGGTTTAAGAGGAGATCTGTTAGGTAATGAAACTGAGACACAGGCTACACCATAGTAAATGCACGTACAGTTCCACAAATTACCGTTTGACTACTCCCCACAGCCTGTAACCTCGTACTTGTGCCCGGTCGTGTCCTAATCCCGCCTCCATCCCGCCTCGCCCCCCCCCCCCCCCCCCCCCCCGTAGCATGCCACTGTGGCAGTTCCGCAAATTAAAACCGTTTGGAAATCCCCCAAGCCAAATGCAGAACATCTCGTGTCTACCCCCCCACCCCCCTGCCCATCGATGGTGTTTTTATATCAATAATAATTTAAAAGCACAAGGAAAAGAACCAAAATATGTCATTGTAACGTATTTTCAAATTTTACTTATTACTTTCATTAATCCATCATATTAGTGTCAAGCAAAAACAATTCGAGTCAACACGATGTCATCACTTTTGACGTCACGAGGAGAGCAAAATTGGCGCTTTTGATCATGAAGCATGGCGAAAACTCGCCCGTTTTCTCCTTCGTATGTCAATAAAAGCAAAGATTAAAATGCCTACTATTTAGCTTGACAAAAATCTTGACATATTTTTCCTTTAAGATCAAATCTGTAACGATTTGGTATTTGGATGGTTTGCAGGTTTTTTATCAATAAAATCAGACATATCGGATGCACTACCACTCTTGATTGTATATAAGAAAAATATGGTTCCAGAGTTCACAGATTGCCAAATCAAATTTCATCCATTTTTAAGCACTAGTTTTTGGTCCAAAATTTTTCATAATAAATAGCCACAAAATTTAAATAACATCTCATATCCCACCCCATTTCTTTTTTGATTATGCGGAAATACACCATATTTGCTATATAAGCATATGAATAAAGGAAATACTGCGCAGAGTTTGATACAACGCTGATCAAATGTTTGAAAATCTAAAATCTACTTTTTTGGCTCAAAATTTGGCATGGCCTCATTGATTATTCATGAGGTCGTAGAATAACTTAGTATAGACATATAATTAAGATCATTTTTATTATTCCTTAGTCCATACTTTCCAGTGATATGTGATAAGTGATATTTAATCACTTCTATGAGTTAGGACAAAATGATATTCCAGATGACATTTGATATACACTAAAGAAAAAGCATACCAAACTGGGGCAAGTGGAATAGGGTTAAGTATCAATCCACGAATCATTAATTGTGATTTGTTTCTACTTTTATTCACACAGCCAATAATCCCTTTCAAGAATACAACTACTTGGTGAAGGAAGATCCAATACAACATGGGGCATTCATTGATATCATCAATAAACTCAAACAAGGTATGCACATTGCAAAAGTGGTTAGGGTTGAGATTTTTTCATTATATATAGTTAGTTTCTTTAGTTAGTTTTCTTTGTTAGTTAGATATATTGGCATTTGCCATTTGCAGTTTCATGTTTGCTAGATATGAAATCACAATATCCATGTGTAGGACAACAATATTGTAGGATCTCCTTTGAATTTGTCAGAACAATTTTTTTGCAATGTCAAAACAATATTTAATTAATTACCCTGGTATGGGGCTCTGTACTAGTTATGCCATTCAAAAAAAGTGAAACTGTTCTCTGTTCAACTGTCCTCTACATTTAGATGGAGAATCACCATTGCTGAAGGATGTGATGTCAGATATGTCAAAGGTCAATGAGCATGCCCACAAGTTTGCTTTCACCATAGTATTTTATCACTTGGCCAGACAGCTAGCCCAAATATCTAGCATGGAGGTAAGTATGCTTGCTACCAGGTATTATCATCATCATCATCAGTACTCCATACCTATTTTAGTCACTAGGAAGGTTCTCGGAGTTCTGCTGGGTACCTCTGCTTATTCCAGGGGTTCTAAGAGTGACCTCTTACAGGACTGGTTTTCAGTAAAATTCTACCCGCATTGGGACCTGTTTGCAATAAAAAAAAAATGACAATCAGGGTCATTTTGCCTACATGTTTTCATTCATTTTCCCATCTGTAGCACTGAAGTAGTCACACTAATATTGGTATCCAACTGGTATTACAATTATATTACTGCAAAAGGGGTGTAGGAAAGTGGGGGAGCTGGGAGCGTGCTTCCGTAGATACGGTGGCAGTATTGGATCCGTACCTATGTGAAAATTTAATTTAGCTCCTGAGGAAAGAACAAACTTGGCACCCTGATTTTTTGATACCCTGGTGTGACCCTTCCATCTCCAGCTAGTCTTACAGCGTATAGTGTTACGGGTCTACTTTTGGCGTACTGTTACCGACTCTGTATGATGTAGTCATACCCTGTTTATGTACTACAGCTCCTGAAATGGTAGCTCAGAAATGTTTTAATGGCTGTTTTCAGTAATAAGTTGTTAATGCTACACTCCTAAATAATATTATTTCAAATGTGAAAATAAAAGACTGATCATGTTTTAAGAAGAAAAAGAACACAATATAGCTGTGGTCAGCTATATACCTATTGGTAGGTCTTTTTGAAAACCAGTTGACCATGTGTACGCTAATCTCAACCTGATGTGCATTGTGGTCCTCTTGATTTTAAACAGCACCTTTTGTATTTGTTTATTTATATTTTGTATAGGATGTATTTTTGTTAGTATGAAATTAGGTTGTAGTATAAGGAAGGGTTTTCGTGGGGGAAAACACTTAAAACGTAAAATCCGGTCATTAAGGCCAAGAAAAATAAATTGTTTGATTGCCCTTTCATCACCTCCAAAAAAACTTTGGATCCGGTAGGTCGCTTGATTTTTTTATTTTTTTTTTATTTTTAGGAAGAAGAATATTTCTAGTAAGATATAGAAAGCCTGTTCTTGTACACGTATAGGCCTATGTCTGCACTGTAGCTTAAATCGTGAATGGCACGAATTGTTTCATTCTCTGCAACATTGTGCCATGGGCCAATACTTACAGATTTCACTTAAGACTCTGCAGAATCAACAAACAGACCCTTAAATGTCTGCGAAATGTCATAGAATAAAAGTTCCCTTGACAGCAGTATACGAAACAGCGTACACGCCACCATGTTGTTGTTTTGAAACTCTACCGACCAGTTCATACACGAATTTCAGCGAAATGGAGTAAACCCCAAATACCAAATTTTTCTTCATATTCTCTATTTGTAACACAAACAAGATTCTATTTATTTATTTTTGTAAAATCAAATTTGATTTTAACATACTTTCGACTGTTTTGTAATATGTAGATTTTGTCATATTTTCACCAGGTTGTTTTTCACTGGTATGTGCACGAATCATCCATTAAAACCATTTGGCTATTTATAGAGCAATCGGACGATCGCCCATTTGAGTGACTACGACGAATTCGGCGATATTCCCCATAAAAGTCATACACACCATTTTGGTTAAAACTTCAGATTATAGTACATATTATATCACCTTTTAATCCGTCAGTAATGATTTTGTAAAAATCCAAGTTCAAAGTGCATAAATCGTATTCAAAAGCTGCTGGATTACTTTCCAATACTATTTTGGATGTGCATCGCCATATTTGCTGTTACTGCACGTGCGCACAGCCATTTCGGACTTACTGCGCATGTGCAAAAGCCTCTGCTTCACAATTCAGATTAATACGGGTGGGGGGGGTTCTAACGTAGTCCGTTCACGTACAATTATTTTTCCAACTTAATTGCTGTTCCAACCTCTAACCATTTAAGTTCTGTTAATTGCAATTACCTGGCCTACAAATATATGTGAAGATAGCACGAGACACTCTGGCAATATTAGTCAATCAAGATCTAACTGTAATAATCTTAGTAATTTGATTCCAGTTCCTAAGGCTAAGCCTTTGACTAATCTCAATGCTCGTTCCATATCCAATAAGACTGTCACACTATTGGATCATGTTATTGAGCACGATGTTGATATCATGTTTATAAATGAAAACTTGGTTTGCCGAGAATTACCCAGTTGTTATAGGTGAATGTACCCCACCAGGCTCAGACACCATCTTTTAAAATTTTCAGAGGAGCATTCAAAAGCTCATCTT
>JAMKCH010022766.1:0-20973 GCA_023653785.1 Ophioderma brevispina
AACAACATTCGAGGTAGGAAGGTATCCACTAAACAAAGCCCTGACCTTTTCAATCACATATAATAAGCAGATAACTGACCCGCTTGACATAGCTAACGTTCAACGATCACTTCACTACCTTGGGCACACAAACTAGTTAACAAAATTCCACCCTCAAGTAACCCATTAACAGACAATTCCAAAAATAACACATTCACCTAATGATTCCTGAATCAAGTTACTGTTGATGAAAATGCACACACTTCGCCACCTGTTAAACCTGGTAAAAGTGGGGTACCGACAAGATCGATCTTGGGATTGCTAACAAAATCATACTGATAACCTCATTTGCCTCGGATGCACAGGTTTGAACCAATCGCTTATCATCGGGGACCTCCCGGGTCGCCTAGGAGTCAGCCAAAGTAATTCCCTATTTACAAAAACCAAAGGATGACACATAACATTGCAAACTTACAGGCCCATTTCTGTTCTTCCATCTTTTCGGGGGCTGCTACGTGAGAGAGGTCATGTAAACACGTCTGTCTGCATTCTTCACGGGCACAGCATTCTTGTCGATTGAACGATGCGGTTTTGGGCCCAAACGTTCGACTTACATGGCACTCCGTGAACTAACAACCAACCTTAACATTGCACTAAAATGGACTCCACACCATGGGGGGGATCCGGATCCCCCACGGCTTTGTAACCATTGACCACAACATTCTTCTTCACAAGCTTATCCTTGCGGTGTCCGTGGAAGTGGCCTTGGGGTGGTTAGGAGTTGCCTAAATGGCCGCGTCGCGGGTTCGGTCTTTCGTGCACTCCAACGCATTCATCATTAAATCTATCACAGTTGGCGTCCCGCGGGGTTCAGTCCTCCTTGGACCCCCTGCTTTTCGTCATTTACATGAATGCCATCACTAGCATCTCTGACACACTAAAACTAAATCTATTGAGATGACACAAACATTTTTCTTTCAAACCATAACATTAATGCACTTTTGGCGGCATTGATGAATAATGAAACTCGCAGGGATCACTGACTGAGGTTTCGGGCTAACGGGCTTTCTCTTAATGTTTAGGCTAACTACATGCTTTTCTCTACACCCAACACTAATCACAACAAAACATAAAAAGACACCAAGACGGTCTCCGGGTGCACTCAACAAATTCTTGGTATTACAATCGACGACAAACTAGCATGGAGTGAGCACATTAACTCTGTCACTACCAAAGCCGTCTACCGCGGTTGGTGCTTTGCAATATGCAGAGTTGAACCACCGCCCTTCGGGGCTCTCTTACCTGAAGCACTTACAACCACTAGTTCTTCCCGTGCTGGACTACTGTAACATCATATGGGGCCTCCGGCTGTATCCACGATCACCAAACTAAATATCACGCAGAAATGGGCCATTAGCGCGGCGCAGGCTCACCCCCCAGAACCGCAACTTTGCATGTTTTCGCTCACTGAATGAAAAAACTTATTTAAATTAGAGCACTCAAACAACAAACTTCAAACAAGCGCTCTTCAGTTTGACTTCACACAAGCATTACCTCCGAACTTCAGCAATTATTTTACCACCAAACAGACAAATCCACAGGCTTATACCACAAGACAAGCCGACAAACTTCATCTTCCCTCCCAAAATCATCCTCTGAAAAGCACTTTATTCAGTATCACGGACGCCGCAAAACTTTGGAAAGATCTCCAGAATCCATCCCCCAACAAATACAACACAAAAATACTTTTAAAGCTCAACTGAAAAAAACATTTCATCAAACCAGACAATTATTTTAACCAAGTCCCTTATTTCTCTCACCTTTCTATCTTTTCTATCTCTATGCCTTACATTTTCTTCACCTATAACTCTTCTATCTATGCTTCCCCTCATTATGACATATTTTACATACCTCATCAAGACATGTTGAAAATGTCTCTCTTCTCCGTCCTTCTAAATTCCGCGTATCCCGTTTTTTCCCCCGTTAAGTTTTGTTATCTATACTACATATTGGTTTGTTTTTGTTTGTTGTCCTGTTTTTTTTTTTTTGTTAATTTCTATTAACCTTATTCTCTATTTCAACCACTTACGTTGTATTATTATTGGAAATATTGAGTATATTCACTTGTATGTGTACAGGGCCCTACACAATAATCATAACCCTATCGGGTGTCCATTACTGTCCTAGCATATCAATATAATCATTTGCCTCCCCAGTTTATCTGTACAGTCTGCATTGATTACTGTATGTACTATTATTATTATACTGTATTAACTTCTGTAACGTTCGATATGTTATGCTGAATCAGATAAATTGAACCTTGAAAATTGAACCTTGAATTGATCTTACAAAACAACACTTGATATTAAGTCAATGCATCAATGGACGGTTAGATCATAACGGTGGCGTTGCATGGCCTCTCTCGCGCCGCTGGTAATCAGCTTCAATGGTATTGCAATAAAATAAGTTGGGACGTCCACCTTTGCCCATTGGACCTTGTATCGAAACAAAAGAGACCAGTTGCCTTGCCAATACGTAATTCATGCAGTTTGGTTCCCATTAACCAGAAGCAGGATAATCCCAATCGGTTCTTCGCTGCACTAGAGACGACTTTCAGGAACGTACTGCAACTATCATAAACAAAACAAGCCCATTACAATTGCCATGCCACTTATAAGTTCAGGTAACTATGGTGGCCCAAAAGAAATTTGCACCAACGCAATAGATACGCATTATGTACCTCAAGCAGCCTCACGACAGAAAAAGAAACTTAAGACAGGTGTCTTGGTACATATAGACCAAGGCGCAACGGTAGCTCTTCCAATCGAATCTTTCAGGCAGTTTTTCCCACCACGTTTCGAGACAAATGGCTCGAGATACGATCATCCACCAGAGTAGATCAACAAAGAAAAACCAACCCATCCACCAAGTTTTTTTTTTTTCAGACGAGTGAAGGAATCGAAGTAGTTGTAGTAAAAGGAAGATATAACGAAAGGAAGTGTTGAAGTAATCGTAAATGCTTGCCAATGGGAATATACTGATGGTGATAAAATGGTGTCGCTGGTGTGTGGATTGAGCGTGCAGCAGGGAGGAGAATTCAAGATGAAAGTAATCAAATCAATCTGAACGCAAAAGACCATTAAATGTTGGTGAATGCGTGGGCAACGGAAGGAAATCTGAAAATGAAGTTATTACACGCGGTGGGGAAAATCTTAAGAATGCCAAAACAGACAAAGAATCTTTGATTTGTTAAAGACGACATTTCTTAAGGCAATGTGGCATGCAAACCTACCTATCGAAGCTAAGCAGATGCTATTCCTCTTCTCAGTTCCGGAATATATGGAGGACACCAAAAGTCTATGTGCCAGGCACAGACGACGCCGTGAAAGAATTCAGTAGAACTGAGGAGAAATTTGGTCATCAAGCAAATCTACCTGGTAAAATTATCGATGACGAAACCAACAGTGCCGTGCCGTATTGCATTTCAAGCTTCGTTCTTCCCCAGACTTCTATAATGAATCATCAAAATCAGGAGGCTTCAAGTTGTACAAGCAAACACCAAATTAGAAGGACAAGAGGAAGGTTCGAGTGTTTTCAAGTCACATTTTCAAACAAGAGCAATTATATTAATTTGTTTGCATGTAATCACAAAATGAACCCGTTAGTTATTTGTGAATGCCGACAAGTCCAAAAAACACTTCGGCATAAGGAGGAGTTGCAGGGGCAATTTCTGATGAAGCTGGGTACAAACTGCAAGAACTTTTGCACTATATATTTTTAAAAGGAAGAACTCAAGAACAAAGCCATGGAACACCTGGCTGAGACGGGTAGTTACCGAATGGGTTTGATCTTCACTTGGTGATATATCATAAACAATACTTCTGTCCCTCCATTTACATCAAATCCAAGAAGCTTCTCTCAGTCATTGTCATACAAACCTTTCTGTCCTTGTATGGAACAGTGCTAACATAGGACCCCCACCCGCGCAGTGGAGCACCGTTGCATTTCCTCTCCTGGCACTCAATTGGAGGAGACCAAAGAGACATTTGGCACCAGCATTTGCAGAGGCAATACTTGCATTAGGAAAGCGAACGGCCGAAATAATTTGACACAAAATACCTTTACTTGGTGACGACGACAGCGACTCCTGTTTCGTTCCGTAGGTTAAAAAAAACCTTGGCTGCCATATTTTTCACACACCACAACCAGCAGGTGAAAGGCAACCAGACCCGGTCAAAAGACTGGCAGAACGTCTGTCCGATTAGTGATATTCCCGAACAAAGAACATATTTGGAAGGATTCGAAACAGGATAAGTGGCAAAACAGCAACAGAATTCATATTTAAACAGCACTGATAATACCAGTAACAGCACGACACTTCTAAAATACTCTGTTGAAGCAGGCAGGCCCCTGGACTGCAAAGGAATGTATCAAGAGTGTAATAAAAGGCAGAATCTGTACCGCCTGGTCATTTCAGTACAACAAACAGAAGGTTTTATCAACTTTCTTGCAAACCTTGATGCCACACTTTCCACAAAGAAACCATAGGGGGTGATTTAGAAGTGACCAAGACCTAACACGCTTTTGAGGAGAACTCATCTGTAGTTTTCTCTTTGCTTCAAATAAGTACAGAAGCAAATCTATCGACATCCCCTCCTGCTCAGGATTAGAAGAATCTCCCAAGAATTCTGTTCCGAATCCCGGGCGAGCTTCATTAAAGCAGTATTAAAGAAGCCATCAACAAAATCCAATGCCCACGAACATTACCAATTATGTGTTTAACATGGTAAACCGAGCTCAGCACCATGTGCATACGCAAAACTGCGTTTAATACCTAGTCACTACTATCCGACGGAGATTTTTTGGCGAAGGTTATGACAATATAAACGCAATGCTGCCAACAAGCAATAACAGTGGGACATCCGCTGTCTTAACACTACTGCGATGTCGGAAGTGTTACCGCCTATTTTTTTTCATTTCACCACCACAAAGCACAAAAGCAGGTGAAAGGCAACCAGACTCCGGTCCAAAAGGACGGAGAACGTCTGTCCGATATTGTATTCAGAACATAAGAACAATGGAACTAAGGATTCGAACGTAAGATATTGCAATGCAAAACATTCACCGATGGTCATCGTTAACAGCACGAAATACACATCAACTAACAGCATGCCACTTCTAAAAGACTCTGTGAAGAAGCAGGCATGGAATCCAAAAATCTGTAAGTGTGTAATAAAAAAGGCGAAAATCTGTACCTTCTGTAGGGGTTTTTTTTTTTTTTTTCTTTTTCCCCCCAATTCAACAGAAGGTTACCAACGTCCGTGAAAAACACGTGGTGCAACGTTCCACGCCATTAAGGGTGATTAGAAAGTGAACCAAATTTACTACGCTTTTGGACGAGAACCTACATTTCTATTTTTCTCTTAGCTCAAAACAACATTACGCGCAAAAACTCTATCACCATCCCTTTTGATCGATTAGAAGGACGAGGTCTACTGAGTTCTGTGCCGAAGTGCTTGCAAACATCATTAAAGAGGGTAGTAGTCAAAACGAAATCAACAACGTCGAAGCTACCATTTAGTGGTAAAACATGGCATCATCAGCAACAATGCTACCAAGACTGCATTTACCCGGTCACTTGCGCGAGAGAGTTCCGAGGCCGATAGCAAAATACACGCAATCATCAGCGGATAGAGCAGACAATGATGTAAATCACTGAATCGAAAGTGGGAATAACTTCACAACTAAAAAAGTCCAATGTGTATGAAGATGAACAATTCAAACCAACATGTGGTCGCAACAGGGCATATAAGCATCGATCGAATGGTGGGGGATGGCGAGACAAGTGTGAATCCAATTATAAACACGACAAACTTACGCAGAAGCCTTGAAACGCGACAGAGGACGTGTGGGTTCAAGTCAAAATTCATCTTCTGCAAAATACCGCCGTCAATAGCCTCACTCTGTCGAATATGCAAGAATCAGAAGAAAAGGGCATATATTCTCGAAGGATGCCATCATGAATTCTTTGTGTAAACACTGTATCCGTGAAAAAAATAACGCCAGTGTCGGACTCTCGCCTGTGTGCAAGAATAGTGGAACACTTCTATGCTATTGTTGAGCAGAGAGAGTTTGGTGGCGAGATGACAATACTAAGTATAGAGCGATATGGACATTGGAACGTACTTCACAGAAAGGAGTATTACCATGGAATTTAACTCCCTGCCGGAACTTCAAAAATGTAAGTAAATAAATCGTACTTGTGGACCACATACTCGTAATGCAGCATTAGGTGAAAAAGGGACTTAGATTTCTACCAACCACGGGCTCTGGCCGAAATAATAACATTTGCAATCATAGCAAAAATCATTGAGTGGTTTAGTTATAAAAATACGTGATGACAAAATTAAAAGTGATATCAATTTCCAATTCCACCATTTCCAATAATGGCCACTAATTTAAAGGTAAAAGCTTACTCTAAGCACGGATGTTGAAATGTCAATTTCTATGAAAAACGTTCAAACAGACAATTTCCAGCTGAGAATGGTGGCAATTTAAAATATACACGGCAATTTGTGGATCTGGATCAATTTATCTCCAGTAGAGGGGAAAATATTGTTTTGTTTGTCCCACAAATATTTCCAGGTGGTTTTTGACCTCCACGGATCAGATTGAGTATTTCCTTCATTACGTAAGCACAAAACACCATCCTAGATCACAAATAATCTATAGGGTGTTGTGTTTTTCAATTAACCTTTGTTATTTTTATTCCAATTTACCGCTGTTTTTTTCAGTTAATCTAAGGGCCACGAGCTTATATTGTAATGTAAACCTGGTAATTTATGTTTGAACGCGGCAGGTATTCCGAGTGTTTGCCTCATACCAATTTACTCAACCTGAATCGTTGAGCCTGATCACACATGGATCTTTTTCAGCTGCATGTCCATATAACATGGCCCTGCACTCCCAGTGAAAAGGAATTCCTGACTACGTTTTTCTTCCTCTGCACATTTTTATTATAAGCTATATAATGCTTAATGATTTTAGGGAATCGTTTTTTACAATTTTTTTTGCGCACATTGTTGCGAAAAAACTTCGGTCCCCACCACCTTATACTTGTGTGGGGGGCGTACGTAAGGCCCGCGAAGTTGAGGTTTTTTGGTGTGTGTGTGTGTGTGGTGTATGTGTGTGGGTGTGTGTGTGGGGTGTGTGTTGTGTGTGCTGTGTGGGTATAGGACGTCTATCGCAAGCCAAAAGGCCATAACGTATAGCCCTGTTCGCAATTTAAGAACTAGTCACAGTGGACGCGTGCATGTCAAAGGTTCATATTTGAGATAAACAAACACTGGTAGTCCTTGGCAACCGCTATACTTCACGTAGAAATTGAGTTGTGGTTTGCGCTTTATAAATGAATAAGTTGCTCAATTATTTTGTTTTTGCATTTGATAGATGGAAAGGAGGTGGAAGTAAACGACACTTACCTTAGATGTGAAATTACAATTGGGGTCAGTAAAAAAGCGTTAAACATGAAAAGACTACCTACGTGTGCGGGGCGTATACTGGGAAGAATCTGAACTGCAGTCATGGCAGTCACGGTTATTCTGCCGCACCACTGGCGTATGCTTAAAAACAAGTGAGATCGAAGTTCGGAAACGATTAAAACAAATATCGTAAAAGTTCTTCAAGTAAACAGATCGTTTTTACCAAACCTTTAGCCATTGAAGGGATGGGTAGGTGAGGAAAAAGGGGGTCCCTCACAGCAGTTGGCGTAACCAGCGGGGGGGCAGGGGGCGAGGCCCCCCCCCCCCAAACCAAAACCCGTGCCCCCCCCTTCCCCCCCCAAATGAACTGACCTTTTGACAGTGTCTATGGAGCGGACCCAAATTTGCCCCCTCCAAAAAAGTCTATGGGCACCCTTCAAGCCCCCCCCCCCCATTTGTAAAGGTCTGGGTACGCCACTGCTCAGCCATGTACATACACATAAAAAGAGGTCACCCGTGACTTCCATTGTATTCATTGTACCGAAATGAAATTTCCAGAAAATCCAAACCCATAATGTATGTTCTATCTCAAATTTAATGTATACTTCAGTATTCAATTACATTAATTTATCTAAAGCCACGCCCATTTGGTCGTATGCAGGATCAAAATTACTTCGCGCTCTTTTACAGCCACCCGCATGATTAAGTGGGCGACGAGGCTCACTTGCGCGTGTGTTACTCTAACGGAGCAGCAAACTTTTCTTGACTCTCTACTGGCTTTTGTTGCCTTTGGGTTGTTTCTTTTTGTGTGGATTGTTACTAAGTTGCCAGGATGCGAAAAACTAGGAAGTCGAGGCGGGGCGAAGGGGCGAAGTCACCCGTGGCGGGAAGAGGCAAAGAAAGGCAGAGCGGGACAGATCCGAACTCAGGTAAGGAAATGGGGGACGGGAGTTTCTTCACTTGAGAACGTATTAATAATTCAAGTGTGTCTGAGAACCCACCTACAATTTGCAATTTTGCCGACATCTGATCCGCTAGTTCACACCTCTCTTTTGGCTCAACCCGTTGCATGGCAGTGGACTGAGTGCTGAATCTGTTTCGTCTAATTTGACCACTCCGGCTCCAACTACGGCCATTGGCAATGCTTCTCATTCATACTGGCCCAATTGGCCTCTGTCTTGCAATAGCGGTTTACGAGCTTTGAAAACAAAGATCGGGTCCCTCTCTTCGGTGAACCTGACTTCTTTACTTCCTTCCGATCACAAACACGGGGAAGCATCTCACAAATATCATTTTGCCAATTAATCCGGAAATCCCCAGCAACAATTTTCTTGTTGCAACAACAAACCAATACCAGACAGATAAACACCAATTTTCGATGCGACCACGGCCTTCTAGTTTTCACTTCTATTTTCATTACAACTCATCCTGCTGGGCCCCGGAACTGTTGCGTTATATGACCTTATTCGGTTGCGTGGAAAAAGTTGGAGGTGTGGGTGGTTATGGGTGGCGGACGATGATATAGAGTTTTTTGAGGGTTTTTTCCGAATGCAACAGGCAAAACAGCCACCAGGTCTTGGGACGCTCATAGATGGAGTTTATGGCTTGAAACTTCACCACAAGTAGGTTTGGGGCCAATCAGTTTTCCTTCGGAAACACTCCTTCATTACCAAACCAGGTGTCCAGGTGAAAATAACAGGCCAGCAAACGACGCCGATTTGTTTTTTTTTGCCTTATCCGGCACAACTCCAAGTCAGGGTGTTTCAGATCTAATTGCACATTCCCCCATACTCTGCCAGTCATGCGGTGTTCAAAGGCCAGGACCAAGTATCTTGTACCCGAAGACGAATGGTTACGTCGGCAGGCCCAAGAAGGAGTGCCTAAACATTGGTACCTTCTTTAGCCCCAACACCCATTAAGTTCGACCGTTGCTTAGAGAATTTTGGCATATTACCCCGATGACGTAGCCCGTTAAATTTTAATGAATGGTTTTCAATTTGGCTTTAGAGTTAGATATACAGGTCCTAGAGCGCCCAGGGAGTTCAAAACCTAAATCTGTCAAGAAGAAAAATAAAGCGGGAGGACCGCGCGGAAAACGCAAAGGAGGGGGGGGGTTTGTGTTTTCAAAAAGGGGGGGGGGGGGGGGGGGGGGGGGAAAAAAAATGAGCTGGCAGGGTCGCCGGACCTTTCGAAAACACACCATTTCCGAACTTGCAAGTTAGTCCCTTGGGGCTCGTGCCAAAAAAGTACCAGTGAATTTAGGATAATTTCAACATCGGTCGTATCCAACAGGCTCATCTATCAATGATTATATTGCGGAGGCGGATTCCACGGTTCAATATGCAAGTTTTGACACGGCGGTGGCAATTATGCGTGATTTAGGTCAGGGAGCGTAATGGGCAAAATGGATATTAAATCTGCTTTCAGGTTATTGCCTATGCATCCAGAGGACTATGAAATATTAGGTTTCAAATTCGACTGGGTAAATACTTAATATGATAAATGTTTGGCCCATGGTTTATCGCGGAGCTGCAGCTGTTTGAATATTTCTCTTCTTTTCTGTGATTGGTTTCTTAGAAAGACTGTGGTACCGTGTTACGTAACTCATTACCTAGACGACCTTTCTTGTTTCCTGGGTTCCCCTGGACTGATCAGTGTCAACGGAGTATGCATGCTTTTACCTCTCTGTGCGAGGTTTTTGGGCATTCCCCTAGACAGGAAAGACGGACGGGCCTCTAACCAGATTGGTATTTTTGGGGCTTGAGTGGATTCCGTTGCACAAGTAGTGAGAATCCCCCATGAGAAAGTATCATCATTAAGCTATCCATCAATCATATGTTGTCGGTTAAGAAAAAACCACTTTGGAAAGCACTTCAACCACTCATCGGTTCCATGCAGTTCGCATGTAGGGCGTTGTTCCCGGGATGGCATTTATGAGGCGCCTTATAGGGCTCACATCGGGTGTCAAGAGGTCACACTTCATAAGGATAAACCAGTCAAGCAAAACTTCGACCTGGTGATGTGGACGACTTTTCTAGACAGATATTTAATGGGATTCCTCTTATTGGAACGTCAATGGTTGCTTTGATTCTGACCTAACATCTGTACAAGGATGCAAGTGGTTCCATTGGTTCGCGGCATATCCAAGGAACGATTGGGCTCAGGCCCTGGGATTCCAATTTTGCCAGGACAACGAGACAAACAAAAACATGCTTTCTAGAAACTTTTCCCAGTATGTGTAGGCAGTGTCAAATTGGGGGCACGAACTGAGGTCTAAACGGAGTATTGCCACTGCGATAATCAGGGTATTGTTCAAGTGAAAACTTTTTTTTTTTAAAAACAAAACAGAGGCAAAAATGTCCCCGTATCATGTCGCTTATGCGTTCCTGGGGCTAAAATTGTTTTGCAATTTAATATATTTTCCGTGCTGAACATATCCCCAGGTTATCAAATTGCATGAGTGAGCACTTTACTCGTTTTCAGATGCAGAGGTCAGAACCCTGGGCTCCTCACGCAGACGAAGGGAAGGACGCCGTTTCAGCCTCATTCGGACGCTTTAAATGCGGAATCGACCACGTTTACTTGTGGCCGTCATCAGCCAAAGCAACTTGGCATCGTAAAGGACTGGGCTGCGGACATTTGATGGTTTCAGAGACAAACACTCATTATCCCACGTGTGGCAGGTTCCCAATGAACCATTTAGTACTGTTCATATCTTTCGTCGCTTCAGGGCTAACTTTTAAAAAGCTAAAAGCTACCTCGGCCGCCATTAGCTCTTTGCATAAACTTAGAAATATCCCCAGTTGTTGTTCTCATTCATATAATAAAAGTTAGAGGGTTTTCGAAGAAATGCGGCACTCAAACTAAGATACGAACACGGGCCCCCATTACATTTCCATTAATGTTAAGAATTTGAAGTTTTGCCAGGGGGTTTGTCACTCACGCTACGAAGTTGCTCTATTAAAGCGGCCTTTTTCTTTAGCATTTTGTGGTGGTCCTTAAATTAGGTGAATTTGCATTATCAACAAAGTGCGTGCCTGAACAGGGGTGTGCTACAATTTTTCAGATGTGCAATTAATTAACGCAATCCCCCCTGTCATTGTACTGAAAGTGCGTTTCTCCAAAACAGATCCAACTGGGCCGCGGTACTACTTTGAGAATTATAGCCGATAGAGATAGCTCCATTAACCCCTTTCGGCCCTGTGTGATTATATTGCCACCGCGGAAATCATTTGGGCCCCTTATTTTGCCATTCGATAAGTAACGCTCACTCGTTTTCAAGTTCAAAGTGTCCTGCGTAAATCATTGCAGGCATTAGGTTACCAAAGTTCTACAGTACAGCACCCACTCCTTTCGAATAGGGAGCGCTACATCGGCGCGGCTAATGAAGTCCTGAGAATACATGAAAGTAATGGGGCGTTGGAGGTCAGACGCATATCATCATAAATAAGAGTCCTTTCATTCTATAAGAAGCTCGTTGCTATGTAATTAGAATTCATTGCCCTGGCAGCGTTATTAGCTGGAATCTGTTAGTAGGTCGTAAGGTTTCCTAGCTCGTGTCAATGTTTAAAGTATTTTTTAGGTTTTTATTTAATAAATAATCTTCACATAAAAGTCCGTCGAAATTTTTTCTCTAATAGGTCCTGCTAATTTGTTTTTGGATTTTCTTTTATTTTGTTATTTACAACCCAAAACTGCAGGTAGCAAGCTCGGGATATTAGGCGAAGTAGTAGTGTGTCGCCCATGCGGCCTAGCAGCACTGGTCGCCCTGGGGGACCGGATTTGGGATTCGACCACAAGGATATTCGATGGTGCGGATACGGGGGAATGGGATGGCGTGATTTCCCCCGCGAATTACAGCCTATTAAAACTCACAGGCCTCCCACTCTGTATGGTATCCCCCTAGGGGGAAATGATTGGCCCAACTACGTCTGGGGCAGTTAAATCGCATGGTACAAAGGGATTTCAGTGGTTGAATAAGAGCATGGACGGATTCAAAACTTGCTATTTTCCGCAATTCTCCCGCGACGTGAATACAGAGGTGCGATGAGCAATAAAGCTATCGATGGGTGCCGTCGCGCGTTGTAACAGACAGGCGAGAAAAGTCATGGGGCCAAATCAACGGTACATTTATCGCGCACCCTCATGTGTTTCTTTCGGGAAAAACTAGTTGTTTGCCTATGACGGTGTGCACTTGGCCCTGAAGGGAATAAAGTATTTTCTTGATAATTTGTCCACTGCCCTGCATACCGTAGCTCATAATTGTACGTCCGCTTGTTGAACGAACATACAAGCCAAGAACACATGAAAATCATCAAACCAAGCAAATTAAGTTGCAATTAACAATGTTTATTCATAAAGGTTGGCGGATCCCGCTTCGCTCATTTTGGCGGATATCTAAGCTCAAAAAGCAGAAAATTATAACTTATGTTCGGTGTCGTGCGCTGGAGTATGAGAATAAAAACATCTATATGGTAAATACGTGCGTATGTGACTCTCCCCCAAACATTGTTTTTTTTATTTAAGTTGTGAGGGTCACGCATTCGGGTGTTATACGTACGATCATGGGCGTGTCTATTATGTGTGGCTAGTGAGCGTTACGACAAGAGTAATTATACTTTATCTCGTGTGGGATAAGTAAATTATCACGTGAGTGATTAAGTTTCAGAGTTATAAATCCTTGATTGGTTATACTTATCTCGTGTGAGGATAAGTAGCTTAATCACGTGAGATGAAAGTTTCAGGTTTAATGTCTTCATTGGTTATATTATGCTCGTGTGAGGATAAGTAAACTTATCACGTGAGATGATAAGTTTTCGAATTATAAATTTCTTGATTGGTATGGCCGAGCCTTTATACATGGTTATAACTGCATCTGGTAATGGAGCTGGGTATCCCGTATGTGGAAATTAGTTGTGCATTAAACGGGCTAAGCCAACTTCAACAAAAAATTGATCGTTTATGTCTTGAGCGTATTTCGCCAAAAACCTGTTTAAGGAGTGTGTTTGGATAAACTCAATATTTAATCGTATACTTCAGTATAATTACATTAATTTATCTAAAGCCACGCCCCATTTGGTCGTATGCCAGGATCAAAACGTCGCGCTCTTTTACGCCACGAGATACGGGGCGAACTGGCTCACTTGCACGTGTGTTACTCTAACGGAGCAGCAAACTTTTCTTGACCCCCCTCCCACCCTAATGATTTGGCAACGGAGCGACCATCAGTAGCTTGGCAGCTGTGTAGTATTTCAATTGTGCTGTATAATGACCATTCGTCGAAGGTTCGAGTTAGGCGGGATTTCCCTGGCCAGTAGGCATGGTCCTTCATAGATTTTTCACCTCGGCAAATATCGGGTTTCTCAAATAAACAACACAAATACTGTTAGTGTGTACGGAATAGGGCAGCATTCCGTCCTAACTTCAACATAGGCATATATTATCCTTTGTCAAATCAATATGGCAGTTTAGGTACGTGGTATGGGTAAGGCAAGTCGTATCAACGTACCTAGTATGAAATCAAGACAGTATATTGACTTGACATGTAATCGATCGTCAAAATCGGTTTTTTGATCTACATTGTCTCCAGCACCGAGCCAATCTTCCCCCTCGCCCTCCAGCCTTTTATAAATCTCCTAAGCATTCACGCCCCAATTACGGCCAAAGATTATCCTTGTCAAACCAAATATTGGTCTGCCCTTTCTCGGCCTTACATAGTTCATTGGTTCGAAGCGCAAGAAAACCCCTGGTTTGAAGATAATGGTGTGAACTTGAGTTACGAGGTGCAACTGTTAATAAAGTAAAGACGAGAATCTCCCCCGCCATTTAAATCCCCTTTTTTCCTTTTGCTAAGTCAGTAATATAATAGACAAAAGAATATCCTTTGTCCAATCAACATAGGCTGCTTATGTTGTTGTATTGGTATACACACACAGAAACAACCTTGTTTAATTGAGTGAATTAAATGCATGCGGTTTATAAATAAAGTACAAGACGAGGAATCTCCCGTCATTTTAAATCTCAATCTAGCATATGCTCAGTAGATAATAACTTAAATACATTAAAATTAGACAAGAATATCTTTGTCACTTATAGTCTGTATGTTTAGTACTTGAGAAACTGCTTGGTGTTAAAATACGTCTTTGAGAGAAGTGTTCTTCGGGAAGATTTTTTTAATCAAGTTGTTTAAACAACCACAAAGGTGTGGGTAGACAAAGGGTTACAGGGAATGTTAGTCACCGGCAGGTGATGTTAAATCTCGCGTTATAGCCCATGTATATCACAACCATTCGTTGTGTATATTAGTGTGCCACACGTTAGCGGATATCTAAGCTCAAAAAGGCAGAAAAAATTAAACTTAGTTCGGTGTCTGCGCTTGAGGAGTATGAGATAAACATCTATCTGGTACATTACGTGCGTTTATGTTACTCTCCAAAACAATTGGTTATTAATGTTGTGAGGGTGTCACGGCATTCGTGGTGTTTGTATATACGTGACGGATAATTGGCGTGTATATTAGGTGTGGCTAGGAGCGTAACGACAATAGTAATTTATATACTTATTCGTGTGTAGGATAGTAAACTTTTAACGTGAGATGATAAGTTTCAGAGTTTTATAATATTCTTGATTGGTTTATACTTAGCTCGTGTTGAGGATAAAGTAGCTTATACGTGAGATGAATAAGTTTCAGTGTTATAATGTCTTCATGGTTATACTTATCTCGTGTGAGGATAGTAAACTTATCACGTGAGATGATAACTTTCAGAGTTATAATTCTTGATTGGTTCTGGCCGAAGCCTATAATGGTTTTTTATAAACGTGTTCATCTGGTCATGAGGCTGGGTTTATCCGTCCTGTTACTGTAGTTGTGCACTTAAACGGGCCTATGCCAACTTGCTAACCAAAAATGATAGTTTATGTTGCGCTTATTCGCCAACCTTATTAAGTGTTTTAAGAGTGTGCTTGGATAAACTGACTACATATCGAACGTTACGGCTTGACAAACCGATACAAACACAGATTTACAATGTATACAATGGGCGTTACTTCATTCAAAATTATGGTATTAAAGTATTTTTGGAATTTTGCTATGTATCATTTAACTTAAAGTAAGTAGATATACCAGGCGAGGTCAGTATAGCTCACCTGGGAACACTCTTGAATAAGGTCATTCTAGAAAACGCGGGGCAGGCTTTGAAAATGAAGGAAAGGAATAAATTATGGGTTAAAACAATAGACAGGGTTAACAACTGGGTAAACAACTTATGAAAATCGAGCCCAAAATTTGAACATTCTGCCCTGAAAATACCAACAAAAATCTAAAATCAAATAGAACTTAATGACAATCTCCTACATAAAACAAATTCCTGCTTTCCCTAAAGTCAACCATGGAACTTGGAAGAGAGTAAACTGGAAAGCACTACAAACATGTCTGTAAGGCCATTAATTGTTTTTAGGCCTATAAGATTCATGTGCTATTATTGCCTCAAAAATAAGAAATACTTTTTTTTGGTGAGTGAAATTAAGGCTTGCTCACGGCTATGAGGCGAGCAAGCCTACTCTGAGCTCTGATGTCTGGCCTCACCCAGACACTCCAGATTTTTTTTCTCATTTGGGACTATTTTTAACCAAAATTGTTAAAAGAAAAAAAGCCGTCGTTTGATAGGTTTTCTGAAGTGAGTGGATCGATTTTGGGGCGATTTTTATTTAGTATTTAAACAGTAAAACCCATTGGTGAGGTTCCCATAACTAACCATTGTCTGTACTTCTCGTCTACTACCACATCGAAAATGATTAGTAATCCTTGAAAACAGAATTTTCCAGTTGGCCTATAATTTGCCAATGCAATGGTCAGTAATTCTGTAATGTATGCTAAGACATGCAGGTTTATTCATTTTCCTTGTGTAACATACCTAAACTGTTAGAAACTAATGTATTGGAATAATGTACAAATTGCCCTGGCGGCTGTAACCCGTACCCCTTCCACGTCGTGTATGATAGTCATGGTGGAAGGTTTCCGAATTCGGCATTCCTTGTCATTCGACTGATGTTTCACCCACATGAACAAATCCACCTTTTCGACAACAATTTTAATATCACACAATTAAAAACACGATCTGTGTATGTTGTAATTCTTAATAATACTTCACTCCGGAGATAAATGTATATTCAGAATACAGGCCGGTGGTACGCGGGGTTCGCAGGTACGGCACACTAAGTACGGTAACGTTTGGTGCATGTTTTATCTCCAGAACTGGTTGTCAAGCACATTGGTCACATGCGCATTCGGAATTGCGAAAGGGCTATTGCCCGCACGCGTGCGAGAAAGTATCAACAGGTGCGAATTTCACACGCGTAAAGCTTATGTAGGATTAAAATCATCACCACCACATCTCCTCGCTAGTGTAAGTGATACGAGGCCTTTGATTAAATGCAGTAGCACGGGTTCGAATCCAACCATGGCCTTTTTAAAATAACTTATTTCATATTAGTTTACAGAGAAATATTAGAGCATCAGCCCAGAAAGTTTGGGTAGACGAACGAGATACCAATATCTGAACACGGGAAAAATTCAGAGAAAAATCTAACTTTTGCAAATAGGAAAGTCTGCCGGGGACCCTTTTTTGCGTTAGCCCCAGGAAGGGGTAAAGTTATATGGTGGTCAAAGTTTGAACGGCTCTAAATCTAATATAATATAGCCTCAAATTATTCCTTAGGTAAGCAGGAGTAAAAAAAGTCATATGGGTCAAACGTGTGTTGTTTTTCTTCCAAGATAGTTTGGGAAAATAGGCTAAGGTCTTTGTTTATTCAAGAAAGGTCACCCGTTGCATACCAGATTTTGTTTGTAACAAATATTTTTTTTAATTGTTTAATGAATTCCTGAATCCAAATATGAAATGCTTTTTCACTTTCGGCATCTCCTTGTTTTTATAATGGAAGGGGTTACAACATTCCCCTGTAGGACGCTATGGGGACGGGGACATTATTACACTCCCTATGAAAGGAACCAACCTAAGCAAAATAAAAAAGCATATTTGAATCATATCATTAAATCTGTTTTTTAAGATTTTTTTACAATAAATCTTGGTCTTACAATTGTTGACCTTTCTTGATAAACAAATGACCTTTAGCCTATTTTCCCAAATATCTGGAAGGAAGCACCCACACACATGTGACCCAGTTGACTTTTTTCTCCTGGTAACCTAAGGAATAATTGAGCTATATTTCCTTAGATTTAGAGTCAGTCAAAATTGACCCCATAGAAACTTTACCACCCTCTCCTGGGGCTACACGCAATAACAGGTCTCCGGCAGGACTTTTGTTCCCATATTTTCAAAAGTTATATTTTCTCTGACTTTTCGTATTGGCTATTGGTATCTCGTTCGTCTAACCAAACCTTCTGGCTTACGGTCTATATTGGTCCAGTACGGAAAAGCTAATACTATTGATATGATATAGTCAGGTGGAAGTTTAGGCACACAGCGTGGCGGATTTAAGAGTCCAGCAGTGTCAGCACGCTGCTGACCGGGCCCCTAAAATATTGCTCTCAGGGCCCCCCTCGGCCACACCTTAGTCGCACTATTGTTGCGATATTGCGTTGCTTTCTTGACGCTAAAGGGGCCCCATCTTAAGCTGTCACACACAGGACCCTTTTCTTTAAATCCGCCACTAGGCAACACAGCCCCTGCAGCAGGTGGAAATGGTAACAGACTTTTTTCTATTGAAAGATTTTAGTTCATTAGGACCAAAGCCAATAATTTTTTTAGAGGGGGTGGCAAAATTTGTTACAGGGGCATTTTTTAAAATGAATTATGGCTGCTACCATTTCCAAATCACTAAAATCCCTAGTATGTCCTGATAGAGACAAATATTCTCGGTACTCGGTTTTTTTAAGAAGTAAAAGAAAGTGCGTATGTAATTTGGTAGACTTTCATATAGAAGTCCAATTGATGCAAATGAGGTTATTGCCCATCATTCCGTCAAGCGAACGTCCGTACAGCGCATGACGGAATCATTGTAATACCTCATTTGGCATCCATGGGACTTCTATATGAAACGTCTACCTGTGTTATCCCTTACACATTGCCACAAAAATCCAATATGGCTCTCAAAAGGCAAATATGCTCTCGAAGCATAAATTGATCTTAACACTCTTATACCATTTACGGGTAACGCTACTGAATACTGCTGCACACCTAAAATATGTTCTGCAGGTGTTCAAAATCGTTTACAATTGGGTCACACTCTGGCAAGTGTTCCTTTAACAACTCTAGAATGCATTTCCAACGCATCAGGACACGTCAGTGTTCTGCACATTTTGCAGTTTAGAGGCTTGATTTTCCCAGTGTCTCTATGCATGCTTTAATGCCTTTAACATCTTATTAGATACGTGTATTTGATCAATTTCTCTGTAATGGTCATTTTCAAAATTCAAGATGCAGCCAATACAGTCGACTTTAGAATATAAACACCTAACATTTATGTGTATTAAATATTGTTACATCAACTAATTATTATTATTATATAAAGTTGTAATTAAGGTATGGGATAATACATTGACCATTTAACATTCTTATCTGGAATTTCTGTTTCTTAACATGCAAAGTTAAGATGGGGACAATGTTGGCTGCCTTCATTTACCTAGCTCTTTAAAACCATAAATACGATGCATCTGTATTGTAGTTTATTAAAACACCCAAAATGATTATTAAAGTTTAAATTTAAATTATGAGATGTATGCCTTTGAGCATTATCACTCGTATCTGGTATATTTGGTTTGACAACATCTTAAAATTCAAATGACGGCCATTATATTATGAATATATGACATTTGTAGGTTTTAAAGATCTTAAAAGGCAACCATTATTGTCTTCCATCCTTGATTGGTAATCTTGCTAACACACTTGAATGTCGCTTGATTCCTACTGGTATAGATTGCAGAATTATGCCTCTATCACAAATACTTTATGAATTATGGCCACTTGAATGATTTCAGGGGTATTGGTTTTTAGTTTGGCCATATTGGGTTGATGGTAATGTTGTGATCACTTCACATCAATAACCCGTCAAAAACATTCCTCGTGCTTTAAAAACCTGGATCTAGTCATAAAATTAGGGGCATTTGAATGATTTGAGAGTGATGCGGCCATATTGGAATTTCTATAAATGCACTGCAACGAAATTTGCCCCCTCCAGAAATTATTAGCTTAGATCATCATTAACAAAAATCGATATAAACAGTCTGTACTCCATTTCCACCCTGTTCCCACAATTTCCTCTGACTAATAGGATAATACCTATAATATACACATAGTGGACCAGGTTTATCTGGTAGCAGTCACAAAAGCAGTATCAGTATTTACTGGTTGCTGCTTGTTGAATTGTGTGGGGAAAGGTGCAATATTACCTACCGTACTTATTTATAGTGATTAATTACTAAGGTTAAGTGTTTGCTTCGGCGGATAAGTGTATCTGATCTATTGAACTGCATACTGATAGTAGCTAAGGAAATATGTCCTGATTCCTGATATTTGAAAAATTTGGTTGATGTAAAGCTTAGTAACGTAGATTATCGGTTAAATCAAAATAAGTTGAAAATTGTCCACATTGTTGAGTATTTTGTGCCTTTTAATTTTTCCTCCCATAGCTTACTCGAAAACGGTTCCGACAAATCCACATCGCAGTCAAATGGTGACGTCAAAGTGATGAACCTCGCTAAATTTACGGCGTTGTGACCATCATAATCGCAGTGTGCCACTTCAATAATAATAAACACAGACGAAATGAAACAAAATATTCATTCTGTAACTTTGTTTTCTAATTTTCTTATTACTACAGTTATTATACAGTGTCTCAATACATATCGAGTCAACACGATGTTTTGGTCATCACTTTGACGTCACGAGGAGAAAATTGTGGCGCTTTTGATCAATGAAGCCGTGCGAAAAATCCGCCCATTTTCTTTCATTTCTTCGTATTTCAAAAAGCACAAATAAAATGCCTCTATTTTTCGTTAATTTACAATCAATTGTATTATTTTTTCGGGAATTCGTGCTGTATGTACATATATTTTATGAATGTAACAAACTGAGCTTTTTTTTTGACAAAAAATCTTGACTATTTCCTTTAAGCAACTGTTTGACATATTGGTTAAAAATTAGCTAAGTTGTAGGAATTGAAGAGTGTAGAAGAAGAAGTACTTAGTGTTTAAGAAATATTCTCAGGCAACCATGTTGTATTTTATAACCGTTTCTACAGGGCATAAACATTTTCCGCTTTCAACTCATATTGGCTAAATTAAACAATAATACAAAGTTATATTTCACAACTTTTCAAATTAAAAGGCCCTTACTATTTTCATTTCTGATATTTGAAAAAGTGGAATACATTTCATTAGAACTAAATTTGTGTACTTAATTACTTCTTATTCGACAGTCTTCAATATTAAATTAATGTGCCCCACCCAGTAAATTATTTTCCTACTTTTCTGGGCCAATTAATTAATATACCCACC
>JAMKCH010022767.1:0-44094 GCA_023653785.1 Ophioderma brevispina
GGATGGAGTGGCTTGTTGTGGTTGAGTGCTTAATTGCCATTAGTTTTTTAATCCTTTCAATTTTCATTACTGTACAGATTTCAAGATCACATATGCATTGAGGCTAAGAGGGGCCTGAGCTACATTGCCCCTTCCTCGATATCTTGTCTTAGTTGCGACATAATCACTTGCCACTTGTGCATCTCTAGCCAAAAGTTGTACAATTTTTTGCCAATTCTGATATCCAGTCTGTGTAGGCTAGACTCTAACCCCTTGCAGAAAAGATTTATTACTTGCACTTGTTGGTATTTTTGTGGATCACAGTATGATAGTGTCGATTTCTTCAACATCAAAACACATGAATATTGACTTAAATTACAAAACTGGTATACTTTTTAATTGTGAAAATAACCTCAGCAACTATGGCTGGCTATCTTTAATCATTGGAGGGATTCTTCAAGCCCCTCTCTCCTTGCCCACTTAGTTCAAGAGCTCAGCTTTAAATCTTGATCAATCTGTTAGTTGCAAACTTGCATTTTGAAAATGTCCATACTTGCTGTTTCAATTCCAAGACTCTAGGCATAACTGCTTTGCATTTGTTGGAAGCTAACACAGCCCTCCTTTGACCTTTAGGATTACTTTATTTTGTCCTATTGACCAACTCATCTCCATTTCCAATAGTTCTTGCCCCATTCTTGCTGGCCTTTATTTTTACATACATGCTGGGGATTCTTCACTATCCTTAGAAGCCATTTGATTCAATTGGAATCTTTATTTACCGTTAGTTACCCCTCCCCTCGGTACCACAAAGCACAACACTTTTTTTGAAGGTACAGATTTATGATATTTAAGAAAATTAAGGTTTGTTTGAAATGAGTGGTGGCAGCGGGACGATTTTTAGGCCGAACGAAACTGCCTTTTGGTGCTGCATAATTAAGCGAAATTATTTTTTTTAAAGTAAAATTTACATCTTATTTTATGGTATCCTTTTGTTATGATTATGATTTATACATTTGCACTCAGGGTTCAGGTGAGACTCGTTGTGGTGACAAGTGATAAAAAGGATGTTTTTTAAAAGGAAATAAAGTGATTTGGGGGCTAAAATTCTAGACCCTTATATACAGGTGGTCTCAAAAGAATTACAACACCTAACTATAGGCGACATAACTTCAAAAGTAAGTTTCACATTTGAGAAATTTAAAAAGAATCTTAAGCCCAATTACTTTTAACATTTATGTAACATCACTTGATTCGGTTCAGTAGTTTTGAAGAAATAAGGATTAATGTCACCATGTCAATGGACACTTCCTTCCCAGTTTGCTCATAATAATGTCAGATTTGATGTCAGCTACCGCATGACTCGTGTTATCTGTCGTCCTTTATCCCCAGAACCGGCTACTGGTTTAAATCTTTGTGAGTGGTGAGTTTAAAGGCCAATTTTTGTTCGTTTTATTATAGTAAATAAACATTACCGTGACAATGTATAACAAAAATCAACCAAGAAAACAAAAAAACCGGTAAAAAAACGAATGATCATTTATTAGAAAACAACACCAAGAAAATCTGTAGAAAATGTGAACTATGTTGGTGAAACTAGGGAGTGGGCACTGCATAGAATGAATGAGAAGTTTAATCAATACAATAACATGGTGGAAAAATGAACAATAGATTCACATGTTTTTTATTAAAATTAGACACCTGATCTCAATAAGATGGCGGATTCTACATTTTAATAACAAAGGAATGATTTGCGTGCAAATTAAAAATTCCCGCGTTTAATCTATACTCGTTTGTTTATGAAGTACTGCCAGAGAGGAAAGAAGGTAGGTCAAAATTTTGTCGCCCATACAAAGGGCATTTGTGGTTTTCAGATATGCCGAAACTGGTCTATCATTACTTGGAAGGCAGGAATTTAGATTAAATTCAACGAAATCCTCCTGCAAGAAGGACAATGTTAAGAAGTAGCGTGAAACGGGTACAAAGTCAAATTTGCAGAACATTTCAGCCATCAGACGGAGTCTTCGTCAAATCCAGACAAAGTTGCAGACGTACCAATGTGCCACACATCCACCGATCAGCCGTTAAACAGAATTACCCAATTTAAACCTGAAATTTGAAAGAATTATGATTATTTCAAGCGCTAGCGCCGGTTCTGTCTGAATCACTTATTACAAAACTTGGAGGAAAGGGTCCATGGACAGGTGTTATTAATAGATTTTTTTAAAACTACTGAACCGAATCGAGTGCTGTCGGAATTAAAATATTGAAAAATAATTGTGGTTAAGATTCTTTTAAATTTATCAAAATATGATACTCACGTTGGATGTTATGGTCACCAAAGTTAGGGTGTCCTTCTTCGGAGGGAACCCCCTGTATTGTAGTAAAACAGAAAATATTTTAATATAAGGTCAGAGATGGATAGTATTGCATCATGATTATTAAAAATGTGTTTGCTAGGAAATTAAAAAAAAAAAAATTTCTTGATTTCCGTAAGTTTTTAGCTCAAAAAAGTGATTTTTTTACCCAAAAAACACCCCTGCCACCAAAGTTTTGACCACAACCACCATTTTCTTAAAAAATATTTGATAGAAGTGGTTTCGTTTTTTTGTACCGAGGGGAGGGATTGTCGACAATTTTTGCAGTCCAATCGCTCTCCCGATCAACACTGGGTAGCCTATAGAAGTTCTGGTCGAAGTTATATAAGTACAATGTGTGTAGCTGCATTCTGAGACAATTTTGCCACACTAAAAATATAAATTTTTTGCAGTGATTTTACGGACACGGAATTCGGCAAAAATGACGTTAAAAATACAGGATACTGTAAAAATGAGTCAATCAAAACCTGAAAAATATATATTTGGCAGTTATTAAGAGATTGTGAAGGTGTGAAATAACAAGCATGGTACGAACAAATAAAAGAGTAGGATATCAACAAATTCAACCAAATTTTACTAGGCATATAATCAGATAAACTTTTAATATTGAAAAGTATGGCCTTCACCTCAAACTATATGTAAAGTTTCGCTCTGAATTTCAACCCGTTTTGAAATAGATGAGCTAAAAACATTTTGGTCGACAAATGGGGCATATTTTAGCTCATAACATCCAAACCAACATCCTTAGCCCTATTATTACACAGGATAACTGAGGGAATATAGTCAGCTTCTTCGCTCGCTAACCAAACTTGACCACTTCGGTAAAATCCGGGGTCCCTGGGCCTTTAATTTGGTGAAAACATAATGCATTAAACGGTTAAATATAAAGTGAATTTGGATGGAAAAATATAAAAAGCGGCAGGTTATAGGATTTTGTTGGGCAGAATGATTGCCAGTGTGTTCCTATAAGATTACAGTATTTTTCCTGTAAATAAACCTATAATTGGAAAATCCATAATAGTGCATAATGATGATGATATAATTCAAAGTTCAAATAGTAGATTCTTTATAAATTTAGTCGTTATAGGCTGGAAACTGGACAAAAGTATTTTGTTGATTTTTAAATTACGGCCAAAGTATTGTCTTTTTATCTTTTATTGTGACAGTCCACGTTATTTCGTCAAAAATACAAGATGTTATGTTAGTAGTGATAATAAGTTTAACATACAAATATGTCTTTTTAAGCTGTGTTCGTACTAGACTACATTGTAAGATGTTTTGATGTCTAAGCGAGATCGGGCGCTGAGCAAGGGCAAAGTAGCCTTCAGTTTGAAGCGCGCCAGTTGGTTGTATTTTGTATTATTTTTTTATTGTTTTTAGCCAATAAAACATCGTTCATGAGAATAACTTCCAAATACCCTTATTTCATTTGAGAAATGTTAACCAAAATTACATATAAGCTTACGGAAATTGTGCAAAAATAGTAGCAAATACTCAGTTTACACCTGTTGCTGCATGGAAATTAAATTGGGGGGATTGTTGAAAGCGTAATTAAGTAAAAAAAGATCAAATAAGGCTATGTTAGTAATTAAAAGTTAACAACTACAAGACAATTTGTTAAACCAGGAAAGCTCACAAAAAACCACTAATGTAGTAACTTATTTTCAATTTTTTTAAACCCTTTCACGTTTGGTCTTGGGTTCATTTTAATTTGCAATATATTAAATTTGAAAGGAAAGTAACGCATCTAAAGGCAATATTCCTATATATCCTGTATATAAGTAGCATAGTATCGTGGTTAGGTTTGGGTTCATATCGAGGGGTTCCAGGTCAATTCTAAGTTAGATAGGCTTAAATTGTATTAACAAGTTACTTACATGATTAATTTACAGCCAAATTAAGATACAATTAAGAGCTGAATTCTAAGTTAAAAAAAAGATTCAAATCAGCGATGTTAGTAAGTAAAGCAATATTGGCACATTTTTTGAAGGCGCCCCACAATTTCAAAATTTGATATTTTTGCACAATTTTACGTTGGTAATTGTCTAGTTCAACTATTACCTGCGAAAGAGGAATGCTTAAAAAATGCGGTATTTATTACAAAATAAGCGATTTTGTAATTAGAATTGGATCCCAGAGTTGGACTTTACGGCAGAGCTGGAAATGCTACGTTATGTCGGTCCATGATGAAATAGTGCACCTCGAGAATATAACCTCTCTAACGTGACTTGCCCTGAACTATTAAAACAAATAATGGATGAGCGTAGGACACGTACATGGCGCTATTTCCGGCTATTCACATTGGAAGGCCGTTCCAGCAGCCGTTGAAATTATTATTCGGGGATCCCCGATAATAATTATTCTAGTACAAATTCCTTCGTTGTGACACCTAGACATTTTCGAGCTTAACCATTCACAGGTATAGTTTACTCAGTTGCCAGTTACCAATGCACCGTGTAAAAATTCTCCAAATTTTTGAAAAAATGGTGGGCCCGCCCTTCAAAAATGTCGTGTGATAATATTGCTTTAAAAGTTAACAACTACCAGACCAATTTTTGTAACACCAGAAAGGTCACAAACAAGCATTAATGTAGTAACTTATTTTCAATTTTTAAAACCCTTTAAAATTGGGGGGTTTTTCTAGTTTTTTTTTTTTATGTTTTTTGGTTTTTTAATTGTTTTCAAATAAATTCAATATTCCTATATATTCCCTGTATATAAGGTTAGAATAGTATCTTGGTTAGGTATTTGGGTTCATATAGCGGGTCCCAGGTTCGATTCTAAGTTAGATTAGGCGCTTAAAGGGTATAACAATTATTATGATAATTTACAAGCCAAATTAAGATCATAATGCATATGTAAAACAATAGAGTACTTTAAAATCTTGTCCGTTTTCCTCTTTTCTTTGCTATATTTCCCCCACATGACCTCGATATTATTTTGAGTTTTTAACACTTAGTGATTATTAATTAACTACTTGATAATTTCTCTGTGTACTTACTCAATAAGCGCAATAAAATAATGACATGTTATTTTGAGTACAACACTGCAAAAACATAGGTGTTAAAATTAACATCCGCCGGTGTTCAAGGAGGACCACACCAAGATGTGTAAAAATTTGACACCTTGGTGTATTTTATATATTTGGTGTTTTAAAAACAACACAAAGGGTGTTATAAAATAAACACAAAGGTGTTGAATTTTTGGACATCCTCTTGGTGCTGATCCCCTGATTCAGGCGGGTTCTAAAATTAACACCGCGCGTGTTATAGGAGTTTTTGTAGTGCATGCTTGAAAATTATTATTTACAGCCATCTCAATTAAAATACATGATTAATGGTAACCTAATACATTAATCAGAAATACTAAAGATAATGAATGCAACCCGATTACACGTAATAGAGTTTTAATATTTTTTCGTTTCAATTCCAATTACGAAAGATGTTAATATTGAGAAAATATCATTCTGCATTTTCAATAAATACACCTTGATAATACAGGTTAACCATTGAAGGTCACCGCAGTAGAAAATGCCGGGGAAAAACTGTCAATCTTACACCTAAAATGGTTGGTTTTTTACTCAAAGAACGTTTTCAACTATACTGTAAGAGGCTGTGACTCCTAAGGTGAAACATATACGCAATGGCTTTGTTTGATGACAAAAATAAAATAATATCCATGGGAATGTTTCAACTTCATTTAAAATTGTACAATAACACTCCGAGTCGTTTTTTTACGATTTTAGCCAAACATCATTTGGACACTTTTAATTGCCAGTATACTCTTCCTATAGTTTTCGTTATTTGAGAATTAAAAGGATTTTAGTCGAATGCTCGACCAAATTAATAAAATATAAAATGGACTTGATAGTAAGAGAAAGCTTTCTTCTGATAAAATGGTGATATTTGATCCTTTTACTCGCCAAAGTATCAAAATATACACAGATAAATCACAATTTCTTCACTTAAAGTTTATGGAAGCTATTATGTACAATAATTCACAAAACCAGGGTTTCAAACGTTAGACCTACACGTGGAGGATCCTTAGTGTACTTGCCACATGTAGACCGCTGCTTGCAACTTTGGAAATACAGCAAAATACGGTAAATTTATGCAATTTACCAGGCGTATAAAAGGACTACACACTGGAACCTTTTATTCGATTTTTTTAGAGTATCAACATATGTACATTATTATGACTTTTCAATGAATCTAGTAATAAGGATACAGCAAAAAATACTAACATTTTACAAAGCAAAATTCTGGAGCCATGCATTCTGCTAAACAAAAACCCGTAACGGTAAATACAGCTTAAGGCCTTTCGGACACGATAGAAAGCCTGAGCGTTCTGCAAATAAAATAAATACATTGAAAATACATTCAGATACTATTTGGTATCTCAAAATGTGGACAATCCAAAAAATGAAGTTGGATAATTTTCAGTTTCTAATGTTGCTTTACAACTCGGGCAAGGCGTTTTGCAATGAGAATGCATGTTGATGTCATGTTAGAGATATAGACATGTTCTTTAGGTGACAGTTCAAAAATGAAGTCCTAAATTAAATTAGGGTCGAAGGTATACAGGTTTCCATCAAATGAATATATTTCTAGCTTGATATAAAGTATTACATTAAGTATTAAGTTTGATTAAATCAAGATGAGTTACAAAATTAAAAAAAATAGAACCTCATCAGTCCGTCTTTTCTATCTTCATTGGCATATTTTAGCCTGTTAGAGATGATGACGGCTAGAACATCCTACAAAAGCAGTTATTTCTAGCGCCTCCGAAGCAAAAAAATATGTTTAACATGTTCACTACCACGTCGAGGCGAATACGATCGACTCTTTGCGTACGCCAAACAGGACATGCGAATTCGTCCCCGGTTGACCATAGAAACCGAGGACGGTTTTTGTTTTTGCAAACAGACCAATCCCTTCTATAACTAATTGACAAGGAAAACAAAGGATACTTGAACATTGAAAGCGTGCTCAAAATGAAGAACGTTTCAAGGTCCATATGTCACATAAAATAATTTTCCTAAAAGTTTCCATTTTAGATATGCAAGTTCATTAATTCTCAAAAACTTCAATCGCCGATATCTCGAAAAAATGTGACTTTGGTACGTATTGTGTAGAAGATTCGTGACGATATGTAGTGTGAGTTTCATTAAACCAATCTGTCAGGAAATGGGTAAATGAGATCCGGTGTGGCAGGAGGTATAATCCTCCGGACTCACAGTCAGCCTACAATGGTGAAAATAGGGCATCGATTCAGTTGACGCTTCACGAAACATTAGTTTCACGCTTTAGTCCGTGTCGTCTATGGAGCTCGGACTATGACTCCTGCCGGACCATGTCTCATTTCCCGCGGTCCCACACAAACCGTATCATAGTGGTGGCTAAGATTCTATTGAATGAGCATTGAAATAAAGTAACCATGTGGTGATTCATTCTTCGTTGCCCGGCCATATAAGGTTATTCAACACTAACTCCATTATCAGTAAAGATACACTGGGGCATTCTAGCATTACTAAGATGATTCGTTTATGCCCGACGTGACGTCCACACAGTTATTAAGTGAGGCTGCCGAATTCATCGGTTGGTGGCCACATTACCATATGCCATGCAAAATCTTACACGAGCTCACCTACCTTAAGAATGTAAGTCCCAATGCACATGCATGAACGCCTAAGATGATAAAATATATTTTTAGTGCAACACTTCTTACATATCGATTCAATTAAAGTCTGAGGTTGAAAGGTCAAAAACATCAGAAAAATGAGCAATCATATGGATCAATGGTGTTTCTATAGATTGACACACCACTAACTCACTTTATACAAGTAGTCTATGGAAAAAATGACAACTTGAGCATGTTCTTTCACATTAAAACTCTCCAGAAGAAAAAACAACATTACCACACCAGGTAACAAGCTAAATCACCAAATGACCAAATTTTGAACTATGATGACCAGAAAAAAATTTTTAGTTAGAATCACAATCGCCGAGTCAGACCGGCAACACAAGATTCTCTTTAGTCGCCACAAAACTAGTATTTGCAAATCATATGAAAAATTGATGAGCGCGGAGAAATTGCCTCAAATTCACTGTCAAATGCCACTCAGTTGAGAAAAACTAAAGTTACCAGGTTATCATGAAATTTCCATCACTTCTTAATACAAATAGTGCATTTAGATTTTAAGCAAACTTTTTCCAGAAAATAGTCCACCAAGATGTTTGTTCCTTTCGGAAGCAGGTAGTGGTGTCTAACCAATATATACACAAGGGGCTTTGAACTAGTTTAAAAATGTCATGAGTGCAAAAATTTCAAATTTTGAAAAGTGGGGGGCAACTCTTCAAAATGTACTGTTATTGCTTTAATCACCTTTTGTTAGTTTGTTAAACAACGGACCCTCAAGAATGTTGAAATACATATAAAGAAAAATATATAACCGAAATACAAACCATCAGGGACCAGTTAGAACAGTTATTGACTAACTGAGATGATAGTATTTTAGCTCTGATAATTAGCCCTCGTCTGTTCATCCGCGTGCGCAAAACGCAAAAGTTATCGTTTCAAGCTTCCAGGTAATGTTATCAGGTCCTTTCTCGTATTTTAGTAATAAAGTAAATGTAGAATCGTCTGGGGTTATGGTATCAGCTAAAGTCGATGGGCGTGGTGTGCCATCCAGGAATTATTGCATGGACATTTATGAAAATGTCTCCAATGGCGAAAAAACTCTATGTTTATATGAAACCAAGTCATTTATCATATAGAGCAGAAAAAACACATGAAAAGGTGAGACAAATACGCATTTTTCCAAACTTTATTTCAGAAGAGATATTCTATATATGTCCATATTTGGTACTAAAACGAATCTGGTCAGCATTTTATCTAACATAGTTTTTGACGTGGTTTGCCAGCATTGTAGTGTTCAATGGTGACTATGAAACTTTAGACCTGACTTTGAAAAAGCCAGTTTTTCAAACTAATTTGTTAGAAACCACACATTGATTGCATGGGAGACCTAGTCTACATGTATAAATAATGGCAAAAGAAAGGTGTAATCATACATGTGTTGATTTTAGGATGGGCTCACATTTTTACAGTTAATAAATTGTTAGTTGCAAAGCAAGAACAGAATACTAAGCAGACTTTCAAAAGGACATAAAGGACTTAATGGCACATTTGGAAGAGCGACCACAATTTTCAAAAGTTAATTTTCGGTACAGTTAAGTTGGTAATTGTCTAGGGAAAACTATACCTGCTAACGAGAATGCTAAAAATGCGTATGTATTCATAAATAGCGATTTGTAATAACATTGGGATCCCAGATGAATCGCTACGTTTATGCTCCGTGTAGTCCGCCATGATGAAATAGGCACACCTCAAGAAAAATAACCTCAAACTGAATTGCCAGAACCAATAAAAACAACTAATGGATTAGCGTAGATATGTACAAGGCGCTATTTCTCGGCTATTTCACATTGAAGCCGTTCCAGCAGCCGTTGAATTATATCGGGATCCGATATTAATTTTTCTAATTACAAAATTCCTTTCGTGGGACACATAAATACGAGGTTATCCTTCACATGTATAGTTTACTAGCCCGTTACAATGAAACCGTGAAGAATCTCAAAATTGTGAAAAAATTGAGGGCGCTCTTCAAAAAATATGTGCTAATATTGCTTAAGTGCAATCGATGAAATGTTATGGTACTCATATAAACCAATTATTAGAGGGGGATTTAATTGATTCATACGGTAAAGCAGAAACCAGTAATGTAGTGTACGACGGTAATGTTGTAGATCCGACCTGGTCCGGTCCCAACGACGGAAGGACAACCAGCTTGACGTTATCATTTTCATTGAGTTAGCACAACGGTGTTGCTGTTATGGTCGGGTCTTGATGATTTATAAGATAGACACTAACAACTCGCTGGCCATTTTTCTGCAGTTCAACATCTGGATCTGTGTTATCGTTACCCTGGTATAGAGAAAATAAACGCATAAAGTCCTTTAATGCGACATGTGAAAATATGTGTCTGGAGATCGAATTTCATCGCCTACATGTGTGATCATTTTCGTCGAAAGCCACTACGTCACCAGAGTTAGCCTCCTGGGATGATGTAGCCACAGCAGAGAAAGCAGAATATTTGCAGGGCAAATTTCAGAATACAAGAAAGTTCCTTGACTGAGGATGAGCAAGGCGATGAGAGAGGCTATCGAACCATTCTTAAGGCTGCAAATAAAAGGATCATTTAAATAAATTGAAGAAAGAACTTGATGAATATAATTTTATTTATTTATTATTTATTACGGTATAAAAGACCCAGAAGTACAGGTGACAAAATTGAGACATCTGGCATACATCAAACAAAAATATCGTCGCTGGCCGGGATAACCTCATATGGCATTGACTTAGAGCAAAACCTCACATGTAGTAAAAACGGTAACATGACAAAAACCTCTATGTAACTTGTCGGGAGACACCAAAAACTGAATAATTGCTGTAATGCCTTGCACAAGAAAGGTTTTCCTTTCAAAATATATTTAGATAATTATTTATATAGTTCTGAAACAACCCACTGCATATGATTACTTTCATATTGGTTTGAAGTTCAAACTAAAACCCGATGTGACAAAATGCACATATGAGATTAATACTGGGGCCACTTTTACATAGGAGGTTTTGCATTTGGACCTCTGGAGTTACATATGAGGTTTTTCCACCAAGCGACGTTACATGGTTAACACCATTAACAAATATAGTACAAAAATCATAATTATTAGGAAGCTCAACCAAAACTGGGAATGTAGAGTTCCTGCTAGCGAATCTCGCAATTTGGAGGGTCAGTTGTTCTGCACTCCTAAGATTTCGGCCATGTCTGCTTCTTTTCAATGTGGGTGAAGCACTCCCCTGTGACGCTCAGATGTTAGCAGCTTTGCCAAAACCTCGAGGAGGTGGTTTTTTCTTTCTTTTCCCATAAGTGTGCATAGCTCACGCGTTTTCATGCCTCCGCACATTGATTTGGTATTGGTAACCCAAGATGATGCGACATGAACGCTTTTGAATGAGTTCAATTGGTCCGACTTTCTGTTGCCTTGTGATGCTGCTATGCCACAAAAGGACTGGCATATTCCAATACCGGGCGAATGTGGTTCTGATAACAGGACGAAGTCACTAGCAGAGGCAGCTTGAACCGCCTGCATCTGAGTGATAAGCATATTGAAAGTCTAGAGCATTGCGATTCATTTGAGTGACTTGGAGATCCCAAACAGAGATTGTTCTGAATGGAACACCCAATAATTTCATACTGTCACCAAGTATGGTATCTTTACCGTGAGAGTAAAAGTAAAACTAGGATTTCGGTACATATGTGCTAATGTGGCACTTTTCTGGTTTCGGCAAAACATAAAGTTTCTTTACACCACGCCACGCACTGAGATTGTCAAGATTTTTTTGGAGATGGGAGTATGGTATGAATTATGAACATGCCTAACTTCACCGAGGTTTAGGTCGGTCTACATACGTCAGCCGAAGGTTCAGCGCAGTGGCAGGTCATTGCCACAGCCAGAGAAGATAATCGCGACCAAAATTGGTTCCCTGCGGGCACCAATCCACACAAGAAGGGGAGTAGACGACTTGCCTGGACACGAACAACTTGAGAACGATTTGATAGAAAGCTACAGATGACAGGAATGATTGACTGACGCCACTCCTATGTCAATAAGTTTTTGATTGGCAACATTATGATTGATCCTGTTGTCGAGGCATTAGTGAAATATATAGCACACAATGAGGCCGTAATGACCTTGCTTAGATTCCTCTAAGGATAACATCAACAAGATCAACCAAAATAAGTGTCAGTAGGTAGAGCTGTCAGGAATGTTACGTATTGTTTCCTGTCAGTGTGGGGAGCAAAATCTTCCAACGTCCAGTCGCCAAAAACTTTCAAAAAACTTACCAAAACATTTAGTAAGGTTTATCGGCCTCATTTATCGAAGATTCTTGCATTCTGGAACCTTTGGGATTGGGTGTAGAGTGATGATGAACATTTCCAAATATCTGGAATTCCCTTTTGCAAAATGAATTAAAAAAATAAGTCAATGGTTTCCCTTAGTCAACTAGCCAAACGCCTTTACAATTTTTTAGATGGCAAGTTACTAGGGTTGTTTGTGGTTGCTTTAGAAGTGTTAATTTTAAAAACTCCTATGTTGTACTCCACCTGGCGTCGACGAAACAGGGGGAGGCAGAAGAGTTGGACAAAAAAAGATGGTAGGTTGCTAAGGTCAAAGGATGGCATTGGTTGCATAAACTGGCCAAAATGCTGGTTGATTAAAGCAGCAAGTGTCACCCTGGATCTTTGGATAAAACGATCCATGGTCAGGACGCTTGTGAAACTTCAGCGCCAGTTAAAAAATTTAAACATTGCCTGGCCATCTTGCGATTTGTTAGCAGTTCTAGGCCATGAAGATATTTCGTATAATGTTCTCTTTCTCGTGCATATATCACGTTGAATTTCATTGCGAGGTTTACTGTATGTTTTCCATATCACATGCCTATAGGCTTTCCCGCGTCATTAATCTTGCGCTTTTTTTTAACGTCTCGTATCCATGTTTGTCACTGTATTGCGATTTCTGGAAAGTGCAATTCATATTTTTCTGCAACAAGGATTCAAACGTAGATGGCCTTTGGTTAGCACCAACCGCGTAAGACGTGACCCAGTCCTCCGTGTAATCCATGACAAAAAAGGTTTTAAGCCGAGTCAGTTATCGGAGCACAATGTGCTATTGCCTTTCGGGGGGGAGTTGTCTTACAGTGGGGTCAGTAATATACAGCAGTGTTGCTTTTACCAAGAGTGAGTGAGAGTTTGATAGGTTCTGGTATAAAATTGTGAGATATCAGTCAGGATCTTATCAAGATTGAATTATCCAGTGTGGAAAACCCCGACAATCGCTTCTAGGTTTGCACTGCTGCTCAATGCAGTTGTGACGAAATCATAAAATCACCCAAGATTGATAAGAACATTTTGGTAGATCTCAACGCATCAATGGTCGAGAGCAGGAGGATCTCGAAGCATTTTGATTATTCTGATTGCATCTAGGCGGGAAATAATACACAAGCAACATATAATTAAATTTATAATATTCCCAATGAGCACATATAGGGTGACAATTTTGTACGAGGGTGCTGTTGGAGTAAAATTCGACTGTCGGTAAAGAATGAAAACCCCGCATCAAATGTAAATAATAATATAATTAAGAATAATGTGGATTTATTATATTGCGCACAAATCAAACGAAAAATGCCGCTCACGCGCCAGAACAATAGAAGTTTACATACATGTACACAATACAAAAATTAACCCAATACAGTGAAAGCAGTGGTAAAATAGGCACAAATATGAGAAGAAACAGTTAAGTCCAAATGATTATTTCATCAGATGAGTTTTCAAAACAGCCTTAAAGTGAGTTAGAGATGGGCTAGTTCTAACATCTAAGGGCAGAGCATTCCAGAGATGTGGAGCAGCAATAGAATAGAGAAAGCCCTACCCCCCAATAAATGTTTTAGAAACGAGGTTCACAAGCAAAAAAACATGTTTTTGAAACGGAGCGTCCGAGTGGGATTATAATGGTTTGAGAAGACAAGTAATAGATTGGTGCAGACCATTCAGTGACTTTAAAGCAATACAATGCGTTACAGCTACAAATGAATCTTACTTTACCAAATTGCCTAAGGGGGGGGGGGGGGGGGACGGGGGGGGGGAGAGTGGGGGGGGGGGGTGGGGTGGAGGGGGAGGTTGGGGGGGGGGGGGGGAGGAGGGGTGGGGGGGTGGGGGGGGGGTGGAGGGGGGGGGGGGGGGGGGGGGGGGGGGGGGGGGGGTGTGGTGGGGGGGGGGTGGCGGGGGGGGCGGGAGCGGGGGGGGGGGGGTGGGGGGGGGGGGGGGGGGGGGGAGGGGGGGGGGGGGGGGGGGGGGGATGAGTTTGTGTGCTGGATGTGGGGGGGGGGGAGGGGGGGGGGCGGTGGGGGGGGGGGGGGGGGGGGGAGGGGGAGGGGGGGGGGGTTGGGGGTGGGGGGAGAGGGGGGGGGCCGGGGGGGGGGGGGGGGATAGGGTAGGGGGGGGGGGGGGGGGGAGGGGGAGGGGGGGGGGGGGGGGGGGTGGGGAAGGGAGGGGGGGAGGGGGTGGAATGGGGGGGGGGGGGGGGGGTGGGGGGGGGGGGGGGGGAGAATATAAGAGGGGGGTGGGGGGGGGGGGTGGGGGAGGGGGAGGGGAGGGGGGGGGGAGGGGGGTGGGGGGGGGGGGGGGGGAAGAGGGGGGAGGGAGGGGGAGGGGGGGTAGGGGAGGGGGGGGAAAGGGGGGGGGAAAAGGGGGAGGGGGGGGGCGGGGGGGGGGGGAGGGACGTGGGGGGGGAGCAGTGGGGGGGGGGGGGGGGGGTGTTGGAGGGGATGGGGGGGACTGCAGAGACGGGGGGGGGGAGGGGGGGGGGGGGGGGGGGGGGGGGAAGGGGGGGGGGGGAAGCTTCCCCACAGGGGGGGGGGGGGGGGTGGGTGGAGGAGGCGAAGGGAGGGTATGGGGTGGGGGGGGCGAGGGGGGGCGGGGGGGGATGACAGGGGGGGGGGGTGGGGGGCGTTGGGAAGGTGGGGGGGGGGGGGAAGGGGGGGGGGGGGGGGGAAGGGGAGGGTGGGAGTGGGGGGGGGGGGGGGGGTGTGGGTCGGAGGGGGTGAGGTGGAGGGGGTGGGGGGGGGGGCGGAGGGTGGGGCGGGGGGGGTGGCGGGGGAAAAGGGGGGGGGGGGGGGGTTGGGGGGGGGGGGGGGGGTGGGAGGGGGTGTGGGGGGGGGGGGGGGGCGGGGGGGGGGCGGGGGGGGGGAGGGTGGGGGGGTGGGGGGAGGGGGGGGGGGGGGGGTGGGTCGGGGGGGGGAGGCGGGGGGGGGGTGGGGGGAGGGGGGGGGGGGGGGTAGGGGTGGTGGGGTGGGGGGGGGGGGGGGGGGGGGGGGGGGGGTGGGGGGGGGGGGGTGGGGGGGGGGGGGGGGGGGGGGGGGGGGGGGGGGGGGGGGGGAGGTGGGTGGAGGGGGGGGGGAAGGGGGGGGGGGGGGGGGTGTGAAGGGGGGGGGGAGGGGGGGGGAGGGGGGGGGGGGGTGAAAAAAAATAAGGGGGGGGGGGGGGGGTGGGGGGGGGGGGGAGGGGGGGGGGGGGGGGATAAAAAGGGGGGGGGTGGGGGGGGGTGGGAAAGGGGGGGGGTTTTCTGGTGTGGGTTTTTTTGGGGGGTGAAGTGGTGGTGGTAGTTTTGTGTGGGTTTTTTGTTGGTTGGTGTGTTGTGTGTTTATAATGAGGCCGGTGGCTCGCCCATATCGACCCATAGGACACTTGCTCCTAAATCAAACCAAATTCGCCCCAATTAAAGGCCAACGAGAGATTTTTAAATAACTGGTTTCCGGAAAAAAAAATTGAAAATTCTTGATTTTGGCACGCGTGTAAAGCTTTATATCAAAAATACCCCCATCTGTAAGGATTAAGCTGAGAACTGTTTTCTTTGGTACAAAAATTGGGAAATGTTCTAATTTAGGATAGGAGCAAATACGCAATTCACATGGTAAGAAGAAGAGTACTAAAGGAAAGGATGGTGCCCGTGCTCTGGTTCCTACACGAGAGCAACTGTTTGACTCGGTATTTAAATAGCGGCCTTATGCATGAAACTATGATTCATACTTAGGCTGTATGGAGGTTGATAGGGGGAAAGGGGGCAGTTTCTTTAACATTGTAGAAGAAATGGGACCCAAGTTTGCCAATGGGGCAGACGCACTTGAGTAACTTGGTGCTATCTTTAGATTTATTAACTTTATATGGCTCGTACTCTTTTTAAAAAACTGGGTGTTTTTTTTACGTTGCCAACGTTTTTTGGGAGATGCTTATTTTTGTGACCATTAAATAGCTGTGCAAGTAGAAGGTGGTCAATTTGCAAGAAATTCCTGTTTCGAAGAAAAGGTTTATAAAAATTTGGTATCACTTGTGATTATTACATACGTTGTATGTGTACGCTGTTCGACCTGAACCGTGATGTGTTGTTATTTAACTATAAGTAAAAGCAAAAAGGTGTTAGGAAGTATTGAACACTAGTGAATATATTTATTAATCACACAGGTGAATATTATTATTATATCTATAGTAGTAGTTAAAATTTCAGTATTGAACACTGTTATAATTAAAGTATAGTATTCGAAGTCCGTTGTTTTGTTTCTCTGTAATTCAGTAAGTTTGGTTGTCTAGGGTGCCTTTTAACATATAATAAAAATGAAGGCTTGATGAAGTCCAATGGGCTTATGAAAATTGATATTATATTATACATACGTATTATTAACGTAAAATGTTTCAGTGCTTTTTCGACAGTTTTATCTCCGTCAGTTAGTGAGATATCAGATTGTAAGTATGCAATTTTAGGCCTTTTTCACAAAGGAATAGAATTAAAAAGGGCATATAAAAATTGTGGAAATGTATTTAGTCGTTTGTCTGTATTTTACGGTTAAAAGAAACGAATGATTAATGCTTGCATTCAGTAAGTCGTATTTTACCAAGAGACCACGTATCAATTCTATGGCTATTACAATTAAGGAAAGGAGGAAACCACCTGTAAATTTCTAGGCTTATAATTTTTAGAAAGATGCCATTCAGCATCAAACAAAAAAACCTTTTTAAACTGGTAAAAAAACTCTGGAAAACCGCGTAAAAAGAACCCAGAGAAGCACCATTGTACAGCCTACATAACAAAATTAAAGAGAATGACCACCAGCAATTGAATACAGCATAATGACCCGAAAGGGGTGGGCCACCACTGGACTCGAATGACAACAAAGACTATCCAAAAATTAAATCGTCAGGTCAATCGCTTACACGCTGCGCCAAGGAGGAAGCTTACAGAACAAAGATTTGATTTGTTTATATATGGTACGGGTTGGATCAGTAATGTGAACCAAAAGAATCCGTAAGCATTAATTTTCTTTGCACGAAGCAATTATTTTCAATGTTAGCAGTAAAAGGCACAGCATGATGATAAATATAAATATGTACTAAATTTCGCCCATATCATTTCGTAATAAAGGCTGTAGGTCGGTGAGACCGTTTTTTTGTTTCCTATGTGCAACGTTATCGTTTCAAATAACCGTTTGAAAAACATTTCTAACTCGTCGTTTCCCGTTTTCTTAATTCATCCATCTTGCTCATGAAATGTGTCACATGTAGATTTGTTTGCTTTGAATGACTGCTCACATACTTTTTACTGAAGTATGTGTATGCTAGTTGTCTTGATAAAGTTTCACTGGTTTGTTTTATGATTTTCGAATTCTAAATATTTAAAATCAACTCAAGTGATTAATTTTATAAATTGTGGTCTCATTTCGTCCTAAGTAACAGGTTTTGATATATTTTAAAAAAATCCAATTTTGTTATTTTTATGACAAGATGCATTTTTAATGTAAAACCAAACTGCCCAAAAACTCTTAATGGTGTCTGATTGGTGACAATTAACTGAATGACTGCGAAATATATATAAGAAGATTGAAATGTTTGAACTATAGATGGAATTATATACCCATTCCATATAAACTCAATGGCCAAGGGGACCGTGAAGTAAAGAAAATGATCTTTAACCTCGTGATAAGTTTTAATGTGCTGGAAGTCGTGGGCTACCGCTTGACTCGAACCGACAACACAAGGATCTATCCAAAAGTAAAAGGGTCACTACGTCCAACGCTTGACCGTCGGCCACGAAGGGGAACATTATAGCATGCCTCCGCCAAATGTTGGATATGATAATAAGTGATGGTGTTCAGTAGTGATGTTAACAAAAGAAAACCGTTAAAACGTTCATTTTATTTGCATAGAGTGAATTTCTTCAATATTATCACCCTAAAGGCACATTCACAGGATAACTAGAAAATTATGATTAGTTATGGTTACTATCCATTTCGTATAAAGGTGTAGGTCTGTGAGACCACTTATAAGAGTTTCGCACTTTCAACTAATAATCATAGACGTGACCGCCTTGAATTTGAAGTACTTCTAATTCATCGTTTCCGTTTCTATTTCATATGTTGCACCTGAAATGGCCAATAGAGTTTGGGGTGAAATTACATGCTTGTTGTGTAATCGGAGCGGTTAAGTGATTATGATGATTATTGCCACCTAGTGCCTAGTGTCTCGTCAAACACGCGTCAAACAAGGGAAGTTTGTTTAGTTAATATACTTAACGGTGTGTGTGTCGTTTGTATGGGTGTGTTAATGTGTTTGTGACCTGTTTTTTGGTTTTTTTTAGTGTTATTTTAAAACTTGGTGGACACATTACCGTGTGTTTTATGTTCAAAATTTAGTTTCATTAATCACCAAAGCCCGACCTTTGTTCTGTGAAACAGGGAACAAAGTTCTCAAATATAGGCTTTTAATGTGAATTTGGGACCTGGCAACACTGTAAGTTTTACAACTTTGAAAAATTGCATTTTTGGGCCTTAGTTTGCAAGAGAGAAAAATTCCACTGGCGCGCTGGTATAGTATGACTTTCTGGTTGTGAGTTTGAAAAACAGACCTGCCCCAAACATATCTGATAAGAACAGCTGGTAGGAAAAATATCTTATCATAGGGGGGTGTTGCCAGGAAATGTAGGTTTTTGTTGGAACATGCCAATTTCTCTTATAGTGAAATTTGGTGGACTTTAATTGGTTAAAATTGTTGTGGAAATTGCATTTCTGGTCATTTTTTGCATAATTGATTGTCAATTGTCAATTTGATGAGATAATATCAGTTTAATTCTTGGCGGCCTGAACCATGTTTGCCAAATGCTCAGTAATTGTTTTTCGTTTGTACACGTCCATTAACTATAGTCAGTACATCTGGGTCTGTTAATGTTTTCATTCCTGGTCCATATCAGTTCCTTTTGTATCTTTCTGAATACTTTTAGAAGCACTCAAAATATTGTTTTGGGGTGAATATTTGATAGTGTTGCCATTCCCAATCTGCTATAAATTTTGTTAAATTATATATCGTTATATTTGTAACGCTTAGCTTGAATCAATGTAGAAAAATATACTACTGGCGCATATCTTGTGGGTAAGCATTAGTAGGGTCAAATAATGGAGGTCCCGTGATCGTGGTTCTAGGGGATTTTGAGGATGCTGATCACTTTAGGGAGCACAGTACAAAATCCCTCGCAACCAAAAGTGCAACACCGCTATAGTTCCTCTAAAAACCTATAATTTGGGCCAGTTTTGGTGTAGTTTTGTGGCGGGTTTTTTCCCTAGAGATGCTTTTTGGTGTCATTCATATGTCGTATTCAGTCATATTTAACTTTTATTTAAAAATGGATGAAGAAAGCGTCTTGGCGGTATAATACCGGGCACATAAAGATGAACCAGCCATGAACCACCGATCTCTTGCTTGGCTCAGGCGCTAGAAACAAAATAGTGTAATTTTTCAAATCTAATTTGCAAAAAACTGACATTGTCGATGTAGGTTCAAAAGAAGATATTTTAAGAGCATGAATTCAAAATTCTCTCCTCCAAATTTCCAATTGCTCTAGAAAGCAGGACGAAGATAATGAGGATACGAGAGAGCAATAAAGACCGTATTTCAATAGGCAAGTCATTTTGTACTCGAACCACCCCCTTAAGCGAGTCCAAACTCTCATCAAATGGGGGACCTCTCACTAACGTCAATTTTCAAATGGCCGCAAATGACCTAAGATGAACCACCTGGGGTCAAATATCTAATAGAAAATCACAAATGGTCAACTTTAGAACTCAAAGATTAAATACAACAAATTACAAATAAGTCAATTAGTTTAAGAAGTCAAACTTGAGTTATTCATAAAAGTCACCAATAGAGGGCAACTATTCAAAATTTTTTAAATACGCTCCAAATTTGTCAGATGCACACATAGAAAGTTCTGTTAGGGGTAAAATGGTTTAAATTGAATAAATTTTGGCATTTTTTTTAATTTGACGTGAGCCTTCTATTCTAAAATGTTATGATATTGACACTAAAGGGTGCTTTTTAAAATGGCCGCTAAAAGCATTAAAATCCTGTAAAATTAAATTTTGAAGCTCTGGTGTAAAATTTTTGTCCACTTTGATAAATGTGAAGAAAGATACTGGTAGAATTCCCAGTTTCAACTTAAAAATCTCTTTACAATGGTCAATAAGGGAAGCTGTTTTAATTATTTTGGTCAAAATGGGCAAATAAATTGGCTTTGGCCGGCTTCAGCTTTGGTGTTTTCATCATGCATGTAGTTGCTAATTCAAATGAATTTTTTGAGTCAATCGTACTATTGTGTGTACCTATAATCCCTTTTAAAAATCCACAGAAACATTAATATTGGAAAATTTTGACGTAAATTGAAACCAGTGTTTCAAAATTCTCAAAACTGGAAAAATATCGAAAGGCATTGCGGAAAATGGATGCGAACCGTAACATTGGGTGTTCACTTTTCCGTGTCCTGCGTTCCACTGAAGTCCCAATAAAAACGTTTACTTTTTTCACTCGCTAGGTTCTATAGGTTCAGGGCCCCAATAATGATACATATTCCCAAAAAAAAACAAAAAAAACAAAATATCAAGATCCTCCTGATGCAAAAACATCCTAGAACCCCTACCGGGCATGCCCATAAAGCTTTTTCCACGTTTAGTCTTGTGGTACAGACTTCGAAAGAAATTATCTAACTTGATACTGTTTTAGAGATTCACGTTATCAGTCCGTCATAGAAATGTGTGTAAGACACTAACTCTCAAATATCTATCCCGCAAACAGAGGGGGTCGTTATGGATTTTTTGCATCAGAGGATCCGCTACTATGTTTTAAATTTAAAAACATTTACAATTTACACCTTAAATGGAACTTTTCATGTAGCATCCTGTTGACCTTTGGAGGTATTGAAAATATTTTGGTGCTTTTTTATGAAAAAATCAAGTTGTTTGACTTAACTATCACTGATTTGCAGTTTGCCATTTATATTTTATGGCGATATGTTCGACCCCAGTGGTTGTCATTTTTAGTCATTTGGTGCCATTTTGAAAATCGCCCCTCTAGTGAGAGTTCCCATCATTTGGTGAGGTTGGACTCGGCTTAAGTGATCAGCATCCTCAAAGCCCCTCAAAACACTCTCAAAAGTATTCCCGCCAACTGGTTCCGAGGAACGTTCCATATTTTGCCTATAGGGCTATCCCACAAGATCTGCACCAGTATCTTTTTTTCCTAATATTGATTCAAGCTGTTACACATATAACGATATAATTTTCACAAAATTATTCAAGAGGGTAGGACACTTGGACTTGCTCGATTGGTATTGGGATTTCCAACGGTAATTTGTGAAACTCTACTACGTGCATTTGCTTTGGCGGTCTCTCGTCTCAGTTTCATTACAAATCTCCTCTTCGACCTTAGCTCAATACAATCTTAGTAATGCATAATTTTAAGAAAAGGTTATTGACTTCAAAAATCCATCAGGGTGGGTGGATTAACCCCGCTGCAAAATAGTGTATTTCCATAACAGCATTTAGATTTAATATTTCGTGACAAGGCCTAGCCTTTTAGTCAGTCGGTGTGTGACCGTTCGGTATGCGTAAGAGCGCTCTCCTACCGTTCCTTTTTTGAAACAGACTAGCACGCGGGTTACACCGGAAGTGATGCCATGCTGTTTGCTATTAGGTTGGCATGTCCTACCGACCCCTTAAATGATAACAGATTGGAATCTGGCAACACATCAAATATCACCCATAAACTATTTTGATTGCTTCTAAAATTCGAAAGACTCAATAAGAACATGAGATGGACAGGAATGCAACATGAACACGTACCATTTAATGTCCGATTATGTGGAAATGGACGGTGTACAAAGTAACACAATACTGAGCATCTGTCAACACTTGTATAAGCCACCAAGCAACTAAACTGATATTTATATCCTCAAATACATTCATATGATTTGACAATTATGCAAACATCCACAGAAATGCGACTTTCACACCACATTTACCATTAAGCCCACCATTTCACTATAAGATAAATTTGGCATTTCACAAAATGCCGTCTTTTTCTGGCAACACCCGCCTATCATAGATTATTTCCCCAATGCTGTTCTCAATCAGATCTGTTTGGAGCAAGGTCTGTTTTACTTACAACCAGAAAGTCAATATTCTAGACCAGTGCGCAAGTGGAGTTTTTGTTCTTGCAAACATAGGCCCAAAAAGTAATTTTTTTTCAAAGTTGTAAAAACTTACAGTGTTGTCCAGGTCCAAAATTCATAGTAAAAAAGCATATATTTGAACAGTTTTTTCCTGTGAACAGAACAAAGGTGGGGCTTTGTGAGTGTGAACTAAATTGTGAACATAGTTTTTATAACTGTCCAGGGCAATGGCACCTTCTAAAAAGGAAATTTCCACTTTTTTCACCTCAAAAATACTGAAACATTGCCCAAAACAACAAAAGGGCTGTTTGCAGGGCACCGAGCCCATTGATAACAAGTGCTTTCGGGCACATTCCCTCCCAAAGCCCTAGCCCTTCCCCACCGCACATTATGAGGCAAAATCTATTTTTGAGCTCTTGCAAGCTATAACTAAATATTAGGTGGGGTTGCACTAATGCATTAGAGACAGACAGACAACCCCGCTACTCAATGGCTTTGCCGCTGTGGACGTGAAGAATGGTTACAACCGTGGTCAATATGATTTTGGCAGCTTTCCGTCAATTTACCAATCTCCAATTGCGAAAAGCTGAAACTTAAGATTTCTTTATTACCAATGATAGTATATATAATGACTCTTTGTTCGTGTATAAAAAACCAATTTTCTAAAAATTTGGTTAATATTTTTATATTTTTCTTTCTGTAATCCGAGTGTAAATCGTTTGACCTTTCCCCCCCCCCCTGTATTACGGATATAGTAGTTGCACCCATTGTAAGGCAACATGTGCGGAGAAAGTTGTCTACAAATAGGACGCATTCGCGCCAGTAGCTAGCTAAGTAGCTGACCTGTTGTTACCGATAATTTACGTTGCTGTTATAATCAATCACACCATAAATGAGATCTGTGTAATACTCTATTTTGATAGGTTGACCTATCTGCGTTATAAGTGATATAGTTCGTGGAAGATCTCCATGTAAAATATATCTACATCTATGTCATTATATGGAGTGTATTAGAAATAATGTTTGAATATAAGTAAGTACCTTCAAACATAGGATGTAATAAATTTTCGACATTCCAGTTTTGTACTTGAAGAACTACAGATTGAATTAAAATAAAAAGTGAGCGCAATTACTGTACACTGTCTACCACCAGCAACAGACCCAAAAATCAACACATTTCCTTGTTGGTAAGGTACACGTACAAGTGTCTCATATTCAGTTATTTCCTGGCTTTGTTTGACTGTGGTCAATGTACACATTGCATTGGCAAAGTTAACGCATAAATATAACATTAACTCATCAACAGTTGCCAAAAATACGGAATGATAATGCATAATGTCCACTCTCACTAAGAACATTAATTTCAGAATAGTCCACAACGATCAAAACATAAGTTCCATTAGAATTAACGATGAGAGGTAATGTTACGCTTTCTATAGTTAACAACATTTGTCGAGACACGAATTTGTACTTCTCACAATAGCTTCTCTAACACGAGTTTGCAAAGGCCGTTGACTTCTATTTGCAGTGTTTTTCATTTTGGCAATCTGAAACTGTCAACATCCTGATTACAAATTACTTCTTATGATGGGGGTTATGGCTATCCAGCTACTGAACATTGTGGGTAGTTTTTCAATTAAATAGATCCTAAATATTTTCAAACCTTCAAACTTAAGAAAATAAGTTTTTACAATGGCGTCTACTTTCTATAGCGTCGCGTAACCAACAATTTACTCATGCGATGTTTTTGTTAATGCGCGTACCAAATAATTCCAAACACGATTTCATACTTTCAAATTTATAACTGCTGCAATACATTGATTTTTTGTGCAAATGAATTTGCACATTTTAACATTATTTCTTTATACACTAAATATCACGTTAACGTTTTCTTGCGAAATATTTGTTATTAATATCCTAGCATATTCTTCCGCTTAGGTAATACGGTTTAATATACAAAAGTAGGCCGGCATCTTGCATGAACCACTTCACTCAAATTCTTCATTCTCAGTAAGTAATTAATTCTTACCGAATACATTTGTAGGCATTATTTTCTAAAGTAATAACCACCTTTTTCAGTAAGAATAATAGTAATACACAACAGCGTAACTTCCAGTGCCGTGTATGGGGCACGTATTCTTAGTTCATACAAAAATCTTGCCTTTTATATCGTTCCGCTTGGCAATTCGGTCATCAGACTTCCATTAATGCACTATCAATTACTAAACACAGTTTCGCCCCAACCTCATTATTATCCTCCCGTCACAATTTCACGCAGGGTTCTTAATTCAAAACAACGAGCATGTGCTTTTCAAATTATTTTACAAATAGTGGCCATACACCCGCCCTTTTCGACATAACGAAAAACTACTTCAATATAAAATATACACCTACATTGCACACGTGAATTTTTACTCAGTCACTCATTACATCATCAATTCAAAATCCTTTCGTAATATACACTACGAATGACTTGTGCATTTTTTTGGATAAAACTACATTCGATAGCGCCTTACATATCATTAATACACGCCTCTACAAATCTACTTTACCCGCGATCGTGTAACAGAAAGACCGCAGTTGAAGCTGATTCATTACTACGAAATACAATCTTTAAAAACAAGCCCAATCATGGATACGTTTCAGTACGCGTTCAGAACACGATTGCACTTAATCTGCTACAAGGCCAACTTGTACAATCTAATGGGCTTCCATATGAAAGAAGTCCTTAAAAACTGCAGCAGTGACGGCAATAACCATCTCTCTTCAACTAATGGCATTATACTTCACCTCAACACTTTTTAACAAAGCTCGGGCCACATACGCCACATGACGTATCGCCATTCCAAATTTATAGCATCTATCTTCTCCGAGGTCAAAAAGAAACGAAAATTGCTCCATCCACCACGCCTATTATAGACGTGATAAATACGTTTGCTTACGCTCCAAATAGGCTCTTCAGGTATTTTCTACATGACCCTTGGAATGTAAATTAAAACCTTCAAGACAATTAAATGATGAACTTAATTGAAGCTTTGTCTGTTAATGGTGGGTTCAAGCTTTAAATTGAAATGTCAATGAGTGCATCCTTTTTTATTTAATCACAACGACAAGGATTCTTATTATTTCAAGTGCAACTTCACTCCAAGGAAAAAGACTTAGTTTTTTGCTTGAAGCACCTTGACTATTGTGTGGAGAAAAAATTAAGGTTTGGGAATCAACAACATGGAGTTTAAAGCGATTGTTGTCTATTGGGTATAATTTTTAGGTAAGTGTCTATTCTCCATTATTAAACATCCATGATGATTAGATTGTTTGTGACTTTCTTTGAAGATCACCAGTAGCTAGCTTTCATAGGGGCACAGCGGCATGTGCCTCTCTATCAAAAACAATTTGAACCAAAAAAGGGGGGGGGGAATAATGAAGAAAACGAATGTGGGCGGCAGCATCAAGATAAAGACTTAGTGTTGGCTTGTCATATCACCTTGGCTATTTTGTGGAGAAAATTAAGGATTTGGAATTAAACACATGGAGTAAAGAAATCAAGGCGATTGCTGTCTAATTCTATGGGTATAACTTTTAGGTAAGCGTGTTCTCACAATATTAAATGGTATCATCGTTGAAAGAGAAATTGTTCCCTACTTTTAGGGACAACATAATAATAATAATCATAATCATAATATAAAATGCATTTATAGATTCACTTACAGATAACCAGCGCTTTACAAGCAAATACTAAAAATACGAAATTAATACACACCAGACAATTATCAAGCGTAACAAAAAACAAAATTGGGGAGTTGTCACCCAATCTATGCTTGGTACGGTTATAACAGCCGCGTAACCTCAGTAGGAGACCGTAGCCTTCTGTCTTGTATCCCACCATCAGAATTACTACTGTCAACACCACATATACAAAATAATTTAGACCATTGTAAGATATGATTGGGCCCTGTCCGTGAAGACGTATACACATATAAAGACCCCCAACAAAGTAACGCAGCATGTCTAAATACCCCCATAAGTTACAAAACCATGAGTCTAATGCACAAAAACATGAAATGATATCAGTAGTCTGTTTTTGTTCTGCTGCAATTGTGACACCTTTCATTGCTCCCATTGTGATCATATCGCCAACACATGTCCATTTTAAATTACGAAAAATGTGTCACACATTTTGAAAGTTGCCAACGTAAACGACATTATTAACAAGGTCAATACACAACCCTGCATCACGCCATGCATTAAGTGACACACCCTTCACGGGAAGAATGCGGTCTTTCACAGAATGGCAATCAATATTGCTATAAGAACCTTTTTAAATTGCAACTTTTTAAAAGGGAGAGATTTCTTCTTATAATGGGTATTGTGTTGGCAATATTGATCGCACTGGGGCCAAGAGGGTAATCAAATTTGCGGAAGAAAACGAGCTATTAATATTTTTATGTTTTCGTGCAAAGACCATGGTTTTAAAACCTATGGGAGTCTTTGACCTGCTGCGTTACTTTTTTTGGGGTCTTTAGAAGGGATTCTTTATCTGATACGTTCCTAACAGGCCAACAAATGAAGATGATCAAAAGCTGTGACGAACTCTGGTCACGACCACGTGCAAACACCAAGCGCGCAGCTTTTTTGGCAAGCGCTGGAGTCTTTAAGATCTACTTCAGCTTCATTGGCGCCATATAATAGTGAGTTGGGCCATAGTCAATGCGGGACAAGACCAAAGAACGTACAGCATGGTTGCAAGCATAAATATGATAAACCGACGAATAACCCATAAATTACAAAAGGTATTTTACACTCTTACAGATTGCTCCAATAATTATGATTGGACATCCTCAGGACTGGAAATCAAACATACAACTAAGGTTATTTTATACACCATACAGCTGCAGGAACAGAGGTAATCACCCAATCTCCCTGTAGACCGTCACCCAGGAAGGTTTTGGTTAGACGAATGAGATACCAATAGCTGAATACGGGAAATTCAGAGAAAAATATAACGACTTTTTGTAAAGATATGAAGTCTGCCGGGGACCCGTTGTTACGTGTAGCCCCAGGAGAGGGTAAAGTTTACTATGGGGGTCAAATATTTGAATCTGGCTCTAAATCTAATGAAATCATAGCTCAAATTATTCCTTAGTTCCCAGGAGTAAAAAAGTCAATTGGGGTCCCCTGTGTGTGGGGCCCTCCTTTCCAAGATATTTGGGAAAATAGCTAAAGGTCATTTGTTTTTATCCGAAAGGTCAACATTGTAATACCAAGATTTTTTTGTAAAAAATATTAAAAATATATTTAATGATACTGATTCAAAATATGCTTTTTATGTTTTGCATAGGGTTGGTTCCCTTTCCTAGGGAGGGTTATAATGTCCCGTCCCCATAGAGTCCCACCGGAATTTTTTTACCCCTTCCATTATAACAACATGTAGATGCCGAAAGTCAAAAGCTTTCTATTTGGATTTCAGTTATCATTAAACATTTAAAAAAAATTTTAACAACAAATCGGTATTGCAACGGGTGTACCTTTCTTGAGATAAACACATTACCTTAAGCCAATTTTCCCAAATATCTTGGAAAGGAAGCACAACACGCGGTGTGACCCATGGACTTTTTACTCTGCTTACCTAAGAAAGAATTTGAGCTATATTTTCAATTAATTTAGAGTCAGTTCAAATATGTTGACCCCCATAGTAAACTTACCCCTCTCCTGGGGCCTACCGCAACAACGGGTTCCCCGGCAGACTTTCATATTTGCAAAGTTATATTTTCTCCTGAATTTTCCCGCGTTCAGATATTGGGTATCTCGTTCGTCTAACCAAAACCTTCTGGCCTGATGCTCTACTGTATTGGAGGCCGATTTTTCAAAACACAAACAATAAATTCTGTTGTTTATTGATTTATCTGCACATGTTATTTGAAATCCATGTGTTTATGTCAAATATACAGCTGAAAGCTTTTGAAGAGCATCCTCACAATCACCTGGATCGTTGGATCGGGCGTTGGATTAAACGCACAGAAAAGCTGAGTATCATAAGCATACGAGTGAAAGTTAATATCATGATCCCTAAAAATGTCATCCCCCCTTTGGAATGAGTTATACCAACATAATGAAACCTTGCGGGCATACAAGTGAGCCCTGATGAACTGAGTCGTTGAAAATACCCGCTTGCACATTTCAGGTTAACTCGGATACTTCTGTCAATGAGATAATTATGATCTAAACCAGGCAAGAGGAGTGTCTGTGCTTACCAAAACTTTTCCAGCCCTTGTATCAAATATCATGGTCAATGGTTCGAAGGCAGCCACTCAAGTCCAAGCATACAAACAAGCACGCCTTATTAGCAGCCAAGGCTTGAAGTTAATTTCTAACCTGGAGAAGTGCTGTCTCAGTGGGAATGTGAGATTTTGTATGCAATTTAATTGCTCACCATCGTGCACTCTATCAAAACAAATTTGAAAAAAAAATCTATTATGGTAAGAGGGGATGATAGAGTTACGCAATCCCTTGTTCGGTATCCTACCGGTTTTGGAAAGTGAGTGAGTGGAGTATAAAGTTTAACGATCAACTTCAACAAAATGTGTTATATCGTGTCTTAACATTTTGTCATTTAACATAAATATAAAAAACAACGCAATATTAAAACTTCATTTTCAATTCAAATAACAATAAAAAAAAAAAAAAAAAAAAAAAAAAAAAAAAAAAAAAACTACACTTACAAAAGGATACACCCCCCATTCAAAAAAAAATACATTGATGAACCAAGCACCACCTATCCATGTATAAGAACAAGATAAACCAACTAATTTGGCAAGATACCTTAGAAAACAGCATCAATAAAACAAGTTTCAAAAGATATACTGATTAATTTTATAACTATACACATCATAGATTGATGACAAAGGTCATCAATCATCCATGTACCAAGCAAAAACGTCAACTTCAAATACAGATAATCGACAATCACATCAGAACATGCAAACAGGAGAAATCCCCTTTACAGACCAAATAGATTGTCTCATACATGTACATTTTATAAATGGCTCCAATACACTTGGCATTATGCCCAAACTGATAGATTTTAAATTACAACAGTAGAAATTATACAGTAGAAACCCAATACATTCTACTATTTACTATTACAAAAAAATAAATAGGTGTCTTACATATGTACATAATGTAATTGATAAATTGTTTGTCCTTTTTCCATGATAAATTGATTTAAAGCTACAGTACTTAAACGAGTATACAACAGAACATCGTTAATAATACAATACCGTCGAAATCATTACACATTTATAACAAAAACCTAAATTTAAATACAACCCGCTGTCAATAACAGACGAGTTGCCCCTTTTAGTCGCCTTTTACGACATTCAGGGGAACACTCGGGCCAAATTCTTAACCCCGACCCGCAGGGGGCCCCATTAGTCGCCTTTTACGACATGCAGGGGAACACATTCGGGCCCATTCCTAAAACCCCGAACCCGCAGGGGTTCGGTTTTGGAAAGAGCAGTAAAAACACCTTTCTTGTCTTCATGGAACATAATGTCCATTTTTTTTAGACAAGCAATAGTTCCTTCTTTGCGGTTTTGCAAAGAAAGCGTACAAAGGCTGTAAGTTTTGCTAAAGTTTACACAATTCCTAACAATCCATTTTAAAAATAAATGTGGGAAAAACAACAGAATTGTTCTCTATTTTCAAACTAGAGAGTAGCTTATTGTAGGCAGCATGTCGTTAACCAACCTACTGTATGCCATGACATGATTACCTGCCAATCATGTTGCTTTGGCTGCCCACTGTCAGGTATAACTTGTCACTTTGTGGCTGTTTTATCCTCTCCGAATTTATACCATCTGCGCTGGAAAACCAGATTTGTTCCGCGCCTAATATATAGGTTCTCATAAATACACCCGGGGGGGGGGGGGGGGGCCTTTGGCGTTTGGGTCGTGTACCCATGCTCGTTCCAAAAAAAAAGAGGGACTACGCCAGGAGGGTATCAAATTCAGTTGTGATTGCGACTGGTCCAATGATACAAATCAGGAAAAATAATCTAGCATATAGCAAAATAACCCTGAGTGTGGTGATGTTTTTCCGTAGCAAACTGTCACTATTTAAAAGGTATTTATTCATGTTTTGAGAACAGGTCCCTCAAGGGGTATAATTTCACTGCAGATTGGGTCCCGTTAGGGGTATATTCAACTGAAAATCTTGTATAATTTCACCAAAAACTGTTCCCCGTTATGAGTATATTTTCACTGAAATTGGTACTTTTCAGTACCCCTGGACGAGCATTGGTACCCACCGAATCCAGATTCCACCCCCGTTAAATACGAAAGGAGCCACTTGATAAGCTCCCAATAGGCTCTCTTTAGGTATATTCACCCCATGACAATGACCTTGCAGAATGGAATAAAAACCTTCAATACAATTTTTAAAAAAAAAAATACAATCGGTCCTTGTACCGCAATGTGTCGCTGCCGTCGCGGTTTGTAATGATGGTCTCATTTGACCTTTTACCTTTGGCATGTGACCTTTGAACTCATTAACAATGAGGGGGACCCAATGTTGTACCTATATTCAAGTTTGGTTCCAATTGAACTTCAACTTTTCAATTTAGGTCAATTTTACATCTTACAACTTGACCTCACATGACCTTTTGACCTTGGGTATGTGACCTTGGCCTCAACACAAATGCGGGATCCCATGTTTCACCTATCTATGAACTGATTTTGTTTTAAATGCTCAAAGTATGCGGATATTACAAGCAACTGTTCCCATTTTTCACAACACAACAGACATCAACAACAGACACAGACGACATTGGACAAAGGATCCCTATATGCGTCTTCCTGCCATTAGGTCAGGCGACCAAAAATGATCTTAACTGAAGCTTATCTGTTAATGGAGGTTCAAGCTTGAAATTATATGCTATGGACTTCGTCCTTTTGTAATCAAATGCACACGGGATTCTAAATGTATACAATGCCATCATATTTTAGTTCAGGTACCAAATTTTGGTTTTCTATATACTTGATGTTGATGAAATTGTATTTATATAATGTAAGGTGAAATAATTTGCTTTGATTGACGAGGCAAGTAACGTAATGACGACATAAAATCCAGACGACGATAGCAGGTTTCGTTAATGTTGTTTTATTTTTACATTACATGCTACTTGTTATTGCTAGCAATTGACAATGACCTTGTCAAAGGCGAAGTGTGCTACGTGGGTCGGAGCTCTACATCCTATCAAATATTTCATTGGACATTGACCAATAAAGACCCGTGTAAATGCACTAAGATATTAACTTCCCGATGGCGAAGATATAACACTACAAGCTGAACGCCTTAAGGCTTTTCTTAACTGCAAGGATTTGGGTAGGTGCTTTTCTTTTTTATTCACCCTACCAGTAACGTAAGGTGGAGGGGGAAATATTTGTTTTCAAGCTTCTAAGTAAATTATACAAAATATATTATTAAAATTAAAACTAAACATGTAATATTAGGTTGTAAATGAAATTATTTTAGCTAAAATTAAACTCTACCGCTGATAAGAAATTGCATGACCTCGCCCGTTATTCATAGGTATGCATACACTACACATAATTTTCTCTTAATAAGCAACAAAAACAGTTCGAGGACGAGGTAGCCGAGCGGTATAAGGTGCTGAACCGTCGGCAGGGTATAACATCGAGCTGGGGGCCCTGGTTCGAGCCCCGCGAGAGTCGGGTTTCTTGGTCATACTCAAATAGTTCCTATAAGGTCGGAAACTGCATAATTGATTTAGTTCAATAGTTACGAGTCAAAATCAAAATAGGTTCAAGGTCACAATGGGGTACAATTTCAGATATATCCGTTCGTTATAAAAAATGGTGTCAATTGTTTCTCTAATGGTACAGGAGCCGAAAAATATACTGGTTCCACAATCTTTTGATATTCGTTGCCTAATTGGAATGCAAAAAATGAATAGGGCTACAGGGTATATGGGAGGTCTATTCATAATTCTTATAATAAGAATGTTCAAACAAAGAATCTATTTACATTTACTTATCTAGTGTGACAAAATAAACAATTTACAACCAGTTCGATCACAATCGGACCATCCCGTTAATTTTACCTCAGTTTGACCTTAGTAAATTTTATCAATATGTTTCTGGGCTTTTCCAGTGCCAGGTTTGCCAACTAGATGGATCGATCAATGTCTCTATCGTCGATTTAACATCAAGTTTGTCCTCAGCCAATTTCACTGGTATTTTCTCCTTTAGATCTGGAATAACTCCTACTCTCAGTGAGTTTTTTTCTCATGTACTGCTGAACATCAATAAGTTCTATCTCAGCTCTTTGAATTCTGTTCCCGATACCTTCATTAAGGTTACGGGCTCGCTCATTATGTCTCACGATTCCCTCACGTATTGTGTCCAGTCATTTAATTTCGAAAATATCACCTTCACATTTCTCCAGGCGAGGCATCACCTTCTCCATGACCTCACCAATAATTTCCTTCATAAATGTATTAAAATTTGGCACTGTTCATGAGTTGGTCAGCCAAGGAGATGTCCTTATATGCGAGTCCGTCATGATGTTGTTTTCCTATACGAAGCTATGTAGTATTGTACAGAGGACATGCGGGTCGCGTAGGGAAAAGGACAAGCAAACTTATCCCATTGATTTTGTATTAGGAGTGAGAGAGGTGAGAAAACACGCCTTCACTCGGTGAAAACCAGCTAAGCTCTCTGTTACTGTTACGACGTCTCGAGAACGCCAATAAATGAGCCTTGTTCATTTAAGAAACAAGTTAGTATTATTATAATGTCTGAATTTTATGTGATAACGCTTGATTCTCCCCACAAGTTCAAGTTCAATTATTCAGCAAATATACAAAAAAAAAATACAGGATGAAACATGTATAAGATAAAATATGCTAGGATACGATAGGACAACCCGGAGGGCTGATTACGTCGGTAGCCCTTATTAACTAAGTTACAATAATACGAATAAGAAAAGTTTGATCAATCAAATATAATAAATACTATATGCATCGAATAGGGCAGAAACTGACTAATCCCCCACACCCGACCACACATCACGAACTATAATTTATCAAAAAGAAATAGTCAAGTCATATGGGGCGGTAGCGGAGGGTATAATGCAACCAAGCCCGAGCAAGAAAATGTACAACATGATTAGAGAAACTTAAATTTGAGGGGCAATGCACTTAATATCTAAAGCAGGCGATGCATTGTGATATATAAGTAGTTTGATTAATCAAAAACATAAAAGACAACAGCAACAGAAGAAAAGTGGAAGAAACGAAAAGAAGAGGATAAGAATCTGATACGCAATAGATTTTGCTCAACAATGGAACATACAGGCAGGGATATAAGAGAAAGAAAAAAAGAAAGAAAAGGAAAAAGAAAAGGAGGGTAAGATAGAGAAGAGGAGGATGAAGTGAGGGGTGAGCGGTGAGGATATAGAACAGGAAAGGGAATTTTTTTCTTATAAAGATCAATGAGGTATGTTTGAGATGTGATTTGAAACATATTTGTTATTAATTGATGTGATTGAGTTTGGAAGTTCATTCCAAGTTTTTGGCACCATGATTATGATATAATTGTTTGTCCTTGGTAGTTTTTGGTAGAGGAAGGTGAAATTGACCAGTTGTCTAGTATCATAATTATGAATTTGTCTATTTGTCGTGAAAGTAATTGAGTAAAATTGAAGGTAAATTATTATGTTAAAATCATGCATCTCAAGAGTGCTGTGGTAGTTTGTTAATGTCAGTTATTTGTTTTAGAGTTTTGATTGAGTGATAAAGGGGAGTGGTGTGGAGCCCTGTTAGGGTTAGTTTGTGATGGTACGGAGGGCCCATTTTTGGGTGGTATTAAGTTGATGAGTCGACTTGATAGTTTAGGTGCCCAAATAATATTACAGTAAGTAAAATGAGGAAGCACAATAGTGTCATATAGGGTCTTAAGAGTACGGGGTGGGAGATGGTGTTTTGCTCTGTAGATGGTGCCAATAGCATGTGAAGCCTTAGTGATTACATTGTTGATGTGTTGGTTCCACGTTAGTTTATCATCAATAATAACGCCGAGGAATTTAGTGCTACGAACTTGTGAAATAGACTGATTGTCGATGATAACACTATTATTGTGGTTGGTATTGTGAGTTGAAACTAACTACATAGCATGTAGTTAGTTTTTGAAATATTGAGAGTTTATTTGCACGAAACCAATCAGTAATTTTAGTAAGCTCAGTATTTGTTTTAGTGAAAAGTGAATCTAAGTTTGGATCTGAGAGAAAGATATTTGTATCATCGGCAAAAAGAATAAGTTTGAGTGAGTTCGAGACAGAGGAAATGTCATTCATATAAATGATGAAAAGTAACGGGCCCAAAATTGAGCGTTATGGAACTCCGACAGTAATTTCTGCCTCTCTGCCGAATTTGTAGAGCGAGCGTACACAGATTGCGTGCGGTTTGTGAGGTAATTTCTGAACCAATCCAAGGCGATACCACGTACACCGTAGTGATGAAGTTTGTAGATGACAATATCATAGTCTATGGTATCGAACGCCTTGGAGAGGTCCAGAAAAATTCCCATGGTGTGATTCTTATTTTTTTTGGGCTTGTGTGAGGTTAGTTGTTAATTCAAGTAGAGACATATGTAGAGCGTTTGGGCCTAAAACCATACTGCGCATCTGAAAGGATATTGTGTTGATTCAGAAATGTAAATAAGCGATTGTGCATGATTTTTTCAAGAATCTTTGAGAAACATGGGAGGACGGAGATAGGCCTATAGTTTGTGATGTCATGAGGATAACTTTATAAATTGGAATAACTTTAGCAGATTTAAGGTCGTTGGGGACGACGCCTGTGGTTAGGGATTGATGTACAACAGTGGAGTTATAATGTGATCAAATGTTTTATTAGCAATGCCAGTATCAATATTATCAATCCCGGCACTTTGGCCGGGTTTTAACAGGTTACGAAGTTTGTACAGTTCATCAACAGAAACTGGATGGAGAAAAATGGAGTTTTGTATGCTATTGTTTAGGTGGTGATGGAATGGCTTTTTTGGTGGAGGGATCTTTGTAGCCAGATTTTTACCAAGATTAGTAAAGTAGTCATTGAAAGTGCGGGTGATATCAAAATGATCAGTTATGTTGTTTTTGTTGTAGGTAAAGGTATTTGGGAGATGGTTACCCTTTGTTTTTCTACCTATGAGTGTATTAAGGAATTTCCCAGTTTGATTCAAGTTATGTTTGAGCTTATTTAACTGTTCAATATTATGTGTCTTCTTTGCTATACGTATAGTATGTGTGAGCTTATTCTTGTATTGTTTGTATTTGTGTTTAGCTGCATCAGTTTTTTTCTTAAGATAGGCCTTATAAAGACTATGTTTGCGCTTGATCGATTTAGCAATACCATTCGTCATCCAGGGTTATTTGCAGCTGTTGTTTTTGACAGTTTTCTTTTGAATTGGAAAGGAGATATTTTGAGTAAGTAGCAATGAAGTTTGTATATGACTTATCTGGGTCTGTTTGTGAAAATGTGTTTTCCCATGTTTGCGAGCAAAGATGGCGAGTAAGGTTACGTATATTGTATTCTTTATAGTCACGTTTGTAGATTGTTTTAGCAGGATATTTAGATTTGATAGGTGTAATGAAAAATACAGGGAAGTGGTCTGTAATGTCCGTAACAAAAATACCTGGAGTTGAATTTGTAGCAGTTGAATTGTGATAACATTGTCAATTATTGTGGCTGTATTGTGAGTTATTCTGGTTGGACGATTTATTTTGAAAATGTATGAGTTTAAAAGTGATGTGTTGATAAAATCATTAACGGATGGGCTAGTTGAATAATTAATTAAATTGATAATAAAATCATCCACAATGAATACATCTTTGTGAGTCTTGCTGAGTTCAGTGAATAGATGTTGATAATTGTCATTAAATTGGTGAATGGGTTATTCATGGGCCTATAAATTACACCAACGACAATGCTTTTAGGTTTGTCGTTTGAACTAATTGTTAATTCAATAAATAGTGTATCAGACTCAGGACCCAGGGTAATATCAAGAACTTGATGAGAAAACCGGTAATTAATATGCATGCAAACACCCCTTCCCCTACATGTAACTGGTCCTTGGATATAACTATAGCCATCAAAATGTGGTGGAGATTTGGTGTTTGTAAGCCATGTTTCTGAGAAGGCAAGAATTGAAAATGTGTGTTTTAGCTGGTGCAAATAATCGGAAATTTCATCATAATGTTTAGTAATGCTACGGCAGTTCAGGTGAAAAATCGAAAAGGAATCACTGAATGAGTTTGTTATGTTGTTGAAACTGTCTTCTGTATAATATTGGCATTCATGTTTTGGAGACTTTGAGTGAATTTGAATGGATGGGTGGTCACAAGTTTCAGAAGATATGGGATCAGATAGAAGAGGATTAATACATAAGGAATTTAAGTTGGTACTGCTTAATTTAGTATCAGTGAAGAATTCAATAAGTGTATCATAGTAGTCATCATCATGGAGGACGTGGTATAAGGGCAATTCAGATGTTGTAGAGTAAGACATGAAAAGGTAAAAATTGTGTAGAGGAATATGTAGAGAAAAGAGAATGAAACCCCAGTACTATTTGAAGTAAGATTGTGAGCGAAGAGTATCACAAAACTAGTAGGTAGAAAGGAGGACAACAATATAGAACAAAATTACAAGAAAAATACAAACAAAAGGAAAGGAAAAAGTATTTACGGTGGGTAAAAGGGAGTAGTTGGGAACTACAAGGAGGTGTTGAGAGTAGGAAAACAGCAACAAACAATTTAGTTCTCAGTTGGAATAGCAAGGATGGTTCGATATAGTGTTATAATAAAAACGAACGAACATATGGGGTCAATCTAAATCGTGGCGAGGAGTAGTTTCAAAATAAGAAGACCCAAAGAGATAATATTTAAAACCTAAGGGAAGTGATAATAAATAGGGGTGAAAATGCAAAGTCGAACTCAAGTTAAATCCGGCCTAGAGTACCACAAATAGTTGCACAAAAAGAGACGGTGTACTTTTTTCTATGAGAAATCTTTGCTCAAGTAAAGAGAGAAAATAAAAATAAATACTATTGTTTTATTCACAAAATGGAAGCTAATATAACATTAAAGAGGACGTTGAAATGTATTTATCTAACCTGCGGTTTTCAAATGAAGGAAGCTGGACGTAAGCTGATATGGAAATTCATTGACTGTTAACATAGATTTTGAACAAGAGAGAAAAACCAAAGAGAGGGGAACCAAACAGACCAATAGACGGACAAGATAGAGAGCGTGGTGATTATCTTGGACTGATATTAATGTGGATTTTTTACTATCCGTCGCGGGACTTAATTAACTTGTGCGTCTTGAACTGCTGGACAAAGCTTACCTTCAGGACTGAGAAGATTCCCTTGGAATTTTTAATACCTGAGGAGTTTTGTTTACTGTATTATTATTCTGTGCGCTCTGTAGATTATTTGAAGTCTTCGCGCTGAGGACATATCATCGTTGACTGCCAACGCCTTCATTTGGACTTTACTGGACATTCTTGAGGACACTAAGTATCAAAATTAATTGTGTGTAATTGTGTAATATTTTGATTTATGTCAATGTTTTGGCCATACCAAAGTTGAACCATTACAAAAAATCATAAATATGTTCATATATATAAAATTCAGATTACTTGTGCACAAGGCTCATTTATTGTGTTTGAAAGGGATTCTGACCTTGGGCGTCTACGAGACGTCATACACAAGTGCACCACAAATAGTTTCACAAAAAGAGACGGTGTACTTTTTTTAGAGAAATCTTGCTCAAGTAAATAGAGAAAATAAAAAGAAATCTATTGTTTATTCCCAAAAATGGAAGCTAATAAACATTAAGCGGACGTTGAAAGTGATTTATCATAACCTCGGTTTCAAATGAAGGAAGCTGGACGTAAGCTGATATGGAAATCATTGGACTGTAACTAAATTTTGAACAGAGAGAAAAACCAAAGAGAGGGGAACCAACAGACAATAGAGGGAACAAGTGAGAGAGAGGGAGATAGACTTACAGCAGGAATTGCCCTTTCGAATAGCTTGTCTAAACAGCATTGGCGTCCAGTTCCTCCGTGATTTAAGCTAACTCTTGGTTTTCTGTTACCCCACAACTGCAGCTTGTTGCATTCTTTCAGCACGGACAATAATTTCATATTCCCACAGCTCGTGGTAAAGTGCCTGATCGGGACTACGACAGAAGTACACCAGGAAACGTTCGGTCGAAGACATCGACCACTGGGAGACAGTCTGATCCAAGTGTTCTAGTGGGCTACAGCAGTAGTGATAAACTGGCTGATAACGCTATCAAAATGAAAAATAATGTGGTTATTTGACCCCCCAACACCCTTTGTAAAAATATTTAAAGAGCAGGACAACCACACGCACAATACAACTACATCACAAAACATGTACACCAATAAAACAGTAAACACACAGAAATGATTAAACTATTGACGTACATGCCCATAGTGCAGTTAGTGTCCTCTGTAAACGGGCCACGACCTTTTGCTCAGACAACCCAATCATGGTGACTGAATCAATTCATAAGTTGATCGATGTAAATGATTCCACTTCACTGGGCACCCATCCACTATGATCAATGACATGCTATGGATGAGGATTTTACCCACACACGTGTGCATGAACAATGGCGAGAAGGCCTGTTTTACACATGTTGGACGCTTGTTAGAAATGGTCGTTTCGGATTTTTCCATGCCACCGTATCTAACCAAATAAATCACCATGTAGAGCATAAGATTATCTTGGTTGTAAGCTTTGCTACGAAGAGTATAGGTCTAACCGTTTGTCCATGGCGCCCTCTTGAATACGCCCAGCCATCACTGGTGATTTTTTGACATAGAGTTAGCAATTATACCCTACCAAATCCACTCTTTATAAAGTAACCATTGTCGGATTTTCTGAATGTTCTATCATATAAATTCACATCATTGTTATTTATGATAATATATTCTACTTAGAGATTCTACCAAGAAAAATCCCTTGAGCACTTTCGTCGCAACGACGTGAGTTTTCTAATGTCCTATGCGTTAAGCAAAGAGTACGCATGACAGGTCCTAGGGGCCTATGAATGCACTGTGTGCACAGTGAATAGGGAAAATGGAAAGTAACGCAGATGCAACACTTCTATTGCGATAAGAGCCAGCCAGAGAGCTTGAGGGGCTTTTCACAACAAATCACTCCTATGAAGCCATGTATAGTGGTTTTGGTTTTAATGTGAGATGTTAAATCCGTTCTAGTCACCGTACGTCCACTTCGCGCATGTGTTGGGATGGCACCTTGACTATTTTTTATGGAGCTTTGGGCTATGTGGGCGCTCGATCAAGCCATAGCTGACTGACCCTAAGTTTAAATGAACAGCGTTGCCAGAACGAATACACACAACCGAATGCAGTAAATCTTTGTGTGCACATGTACGTGTCATGCAAACCATGCTTGACCGCGCGCAACTGACTTTCTGAGGTCAAACCACAGGTTCGGCGCATATAATTAGGACAGCAATCAATACTCCCATTGCATTCCCAATTCAAACTTGATTCCACTGCCGAAAACATGCCAGGCACTATTTGCAGAGATATGCTTTAAGTTTACACTTGTTTTGCCCAAGCCCTCTGATGAAGACTACGGACTTGTTATACAGTCGGTGATTGGTCTAAGAACTCCTTAGTTATACAGTGTGGAAAATAAATAGCAAGTGTTGTCGGCTCTTAGAGATAGCCTTGATCAGTGATCAAGGCTAGTACGTATGCCTGTCGCAGGTGCAGTAGCTCATGAAACATTATTACCAGAAGATATTAATGTTGGTTTATTGTTGCTGGTTCGTTTATTTGCTTTTTGTTGTAAGCGGGAGTCGTAGCCCGTGCGTATTAGTCACTCAATCTATGAACAATACCAGGACCCCTTTTGGGGGACAAAATGCTACAGAAGGTTTTTTGCTGTATCTAGTAGTAAAAGCTCTCCAAACAACATATAAAAAAGGTAGAAAACGGGAAGCCTGGAAAGACATTCTATTTGACTTATATTCCGTGGTGAGTATTTGCCCATATTTCGACAATGTTGCAGGTCATAAATGCATGTTTAGGGAAAATTCAAATTTTCTGTTCAGTATTGGAACATGTTATGCATGCCTATGCTTCATAAATGGTAGCACTTGCAATTGATATATTAAAGTGGAAAATGATGGTCATTATTCAAGATGGCCGCGTTTTCCCACCAAACTAATTTTGTATCAAAATGATTGTCAGACTACAATTCCGATGGGGAGATGTTTATTTAGCAAATATTATTAGATAGCAGGAAAGAGAAAATTGGTGAATCGCCCGGGTAAAGTAGGCCAGCAGCCAAAAGGGTCATGGGGTACAAGCCAGTTTGAAAAAACGAGGTCTATCCGAGGCACATTCTGCGTAACCGTAGTGGAAGGACCCCCCATGTCTCTCATTTTTTACCGTGAAATATCCCCGCCACAACATTTCCAGTCCGTAATCGTATATCCTGGAGATTACAAAGCTAAGCATGGACCTGAAGAACCGATGTTCAATTGCAACCAACGAAACCACAAAAAAATGGTTAGGTACATGCAGGAACTTCATGGAAACAATTTACGTTATTGCCCTAAAATCAGATTCCAAATCAAGCAAGTAGACCCTGGATCCACCGTCACCCAAATGGCGAATTTTTCCAGCTGCACTACATTCTGGTCAGAAAGAAGTCGATTCACAGAGCCAACAAAAACATTGGAATTTCTTAAGCCTGCTCATATAATTATCTCTTCGTGGGGCCAGCTAAGTATTCCTCCCAGAGATCCCATGGAAACAATAGACTGTAGAAGGGTATTTAGTGGGAAATACAAGCTTTGTAAGCAGTATACTGTAGCAGCACATAACAAGTTCAACATTTGTTGAAAATTTAGCCAAATTTAAAAAAAAAAAAAAAAAACAGTACAGTATTATGATATCCTCACTACAGCCAAACAAATAACTAATGCATGAGATGCTAGAGAAAGAAGAAGACTATACTGCAATGCCTTTGCCTTCAAATGACAAAACTATACAGTAGAGGAAGACACTAAAGGAAAACACATTCAAGACCACAAACGTGATGTGCTTAGGTGCACTGGATATGCTTACACAGTGCTTGGGAAGTCCAGGGCAGAAGCGCTTGGACAAACCCTTATATTGAAAACAACCACACTGCTGCCTAGGAGGCATGGGGTTAGAGGACTGACAAGAAGGCTACGCCAAATATAAAATAAAGGTGAATCAGCTGAGGAGAGCCTTAAACAGGGTTTCAACACTTTAGCTCGACGTGGCAAAAGGTTCAGAATACACCCGGGGGGGGGTTCTCAAAGTTTGTTGGGTACCCGTGCTCGTTCCAGGGGTCTGAAAGTGACCCCTAAACGGGACCCAATTTCAGTGAAAAATATACGGCCTAACGGGACCAGATTCAGTTAAATTTCCCTTTTTTTTTTTTTTTTTTTTTTTTTTTTTTTTTTTTTTTTTTACCCGTTTTCGGTGAAAAATACCCCATAACGGGTCCAATTTGCGGTAAATTATACCCCTAGCGGGACCTGTTCAAGACGATGATAAAAAAATATACCTTGTTAAGACCAAGATATGAGAAAAAATAAACTTGTAATACTGTAAGAAAATTACATCACTGCAGGGTTATTTTACTGACATGTAAAGGTTAATTTTCCCATGTTTTCAATGAGGGGGGTCAGTCACAATCTTACCTGAATTTGACTTAACCCTAGAAGAGGACTAGACTTGATTATGTGAATTTGATACCCCTAGCCGGTAGTCCCGCACTTGAAGATAGCCCCACTTTTTTTGGAACGAGCATGGGTACCCGACCAAAACCCAAGACCCCCCCCCAAGGCGGATAACACCACACCTTGATGAACCTTTCTCAATCACAAGATGAGCAGACAACCCTTCCAATAAGACTGGAACTTGCACTACAGAGGATTTCAGAACTGCCCTGAAGAAAAATTGAGCACCACAAGGACACCTGGTCCCATCATTCGATTTGGCGGCGGATTTAAATTTTGCGTCAAAACGGCTGTCATCTTGGAAAATTAACTCTCACTTCCACTTTAAGTATCAATTACAACACATTTTGCAAGCATAACCATAAAAAGTTTAGTGAACAAGAGTTATGTGGTAAAAAATAAACATTTCCAAACGAGAGGTAAAGGCACTATCAGCGATTTCTTGAAAATGTAACAGCAAATTCGCGGGGGCCCAATATTTTTCTCAAAGTCCGCTTTGTGCACTGTGATGGAAAAATTGTTATAATAAAGTCCCCCAATGAAAGTAGCTAAGCTTAAAAACGCCCTATTTGTCAAGAATTACGATTTGCCTTAAAATGTCGGATCCGACTTTTATTAATCGAACCTAGAAACGACTCGGAAATCGCTTTCGAATTTCGCAACAGCGCCATCACACGGCCGTGGTCTGTTGCTACAAGAAGAGCCTGTCGTATATGTGACCCCGAATGCGACTTTCAATCAAACAGCTGATCGAATATTGTACAACCAATCTGACGAGTTTATTCAAACTCTAGTATTAAGCAAGAAATTCCGTCAGCTCAATAAATTACTGCCAAGTTTGAAACCTGTGTGACTTTGTAAAGAGCGGTACAAACTTTTGGCAATATCTGGTTATAAGCACCGTAAGTATGACGTAACAATTGACACCCCATAGGTTACTGAAAACTCGTTCATGAGCTGTTTTTATGAGAAAGCGTGTCAGGTGGTGCTGGTCATGCTGGGCAGTAATTGTTATATCAGAGAAAAAATGTGCCTTTCTGAAGAATTGACTTTTAGTCAACGTAGCCTATATTATACTCTTGATTATAAGCCCTTCTATTGTTTTCACTAGAAATTAACAATCGAACGGGGCTGGGCTTATAACAAGAGTATTATAGAGAGTTGATGCTATCAACTTAATTATATTATACTTTGTTATAAGCACGTTCCTATTGATTAATTTCGAGTGAGAACAATAGAACGGGGCTTATAACAAGAGTAATATATAGAGTTTGAAGGGCATCATTCTATGTATTTCCACCCGTCCGTAGGACAAAAGGGGATTTCTTTTGGGGGATATATTGTCAAGCAAAAGAGGGGTCTAGTAGTTGTGGGGGGCGAGGTTAAGAAGGAAAGCGAAAGGGAAGGGGGTTTTGAAACGGGGCTTATAAAATCTCACGTTTTATGCGGTTTTCTTTAGTCAAACATTCGAAATATCGGTTCGCAACGGAATAAATCTAGTATAAAATGATGCTATTTCAAAACTCCTCTATATATACTCTGGTTATAAGCCCGTTCTTGTTCACATCACAATTAACAATAGAACGGGGCTTATACAAAGAGTATATATATAGGGTTTGAATAGCATCAGTTATAAGATTTCACCAGTCCGTATTGAAAAAAGGGGGATTTCTTTTTGGGGGATATATGATCCAGCAAAAGAGGGTCCAGGT
>JAMKCH010022768.1:0-59690 GCA_023653785.1 Ophioderma brevispina
ACGATTGTGGACCCCAACCTGTAACTGAGAGAGGAGGTATTGTTCAAGATGGTGAGAGAACAATTATTAAGATTCTGTTTGGATTCCATATCAACTTGATCTTGTTTACTGTCATCCATGTATTGATATCATGTATACAATCTTGTAAGCGTTTGAGTGCATTGACGTGATTCGAGGGAATTGTTGGATCAAAAGAGACGTACACTTGAGAATCGTCGCAGAAAAATGGACAGATAACTCATATCTGGCGATTATCTTGCCGATGGATGCGTGTAGTTGTAAAAACAAGTGGTCCCATTATGGACCCTTGTGCACCCCCAATCAGAGGAATGTCATGAGAATTGCTCCCGTCGATGGAAACTTGGCTGCGTCTTGGCGACATATACGTTCTACACAACAACTACAACATACACCCAGTCAAAAGAGCACCTGTTATTCCAAAGGGGTTCTGAAGACGGTTAAGAAGCGTGACATCGTGTCAAACGCTGCCGTTAATGGTTCCAACATAACTAAAAGAACAACCACTGTTTCTTCAAGTTGGTTGGAGAATGTCCCTCTTACCTTTAAGAGATCCTTTTCATTGCTATGACCTTTTACGTGTATTCATGACTGAAACGGGTCAGCCTAAGCTATTATCGGCAAATTCACGTGGGTCTCATTAATCTGCTGGCAACAAGACTCTCAAGCACTTGGCAAGAAAATGGATGTTCGAACGGTCTATAATTCTTAAGATTATTGAATCAGAGATGCTTTTTCAGGACAGGGGCAACAATTGCATCCTTATGGGCATCCGGGACAACACCATTACTGCATAGATGCGCATTGGCAATCCGATGATGAAGGGTGATACAAGACCAATATTGCTCCCTTAAAAGCACGTAGGCAAGGGGTCTAAAGCACAGTCTTAGGAAGTCTACATGACCCTTTCAACTTCCTCACTGGGGTGTTTTGAACTGGGATAAAGGGTGGAGTAGTCTCCAGCCTTCCTCAGCTTTGGATGTTCTGCTGTTCCAAGCATCACTTCATCTAAAGACACTACGAATTTTGTCAGTTTTGTTTTTGAAGATCTGGCAAACCTGTTACTCATGTCATGAGCGGAATCAAAAACGAGCAACACTTTCTTGTTTCTATTGAGCAAGGGGTTGACCGTGGTATAGACCATTTAACATCCTATTTCACTTCTTTTGTTGCCTCGAACCATTCCTGCGAATCGTATGGCCCATATTAAACTCTAACAAATACATTACCCATTAGAACAGTCAGAGCCGACCTATTTTCAAGATACCAGGCCCCTAACAATGTTTAACAAACATTGCTGTTAACTGGTCTATAGAGATCTTTATCGTCCCCCCCCCCCCCCCCCCAGCCATCTTAGGACCGAGGAAATCAGTTTTGGCTTGAGTGATCATTCTGTTAACGAGGCGCAGCTGATTGATAGAGACGATCGTGATCTGATTTGGATTTTCTCCACTTCCGCTCAAACAGCCACGCATTCCTCCGGGCACTGCTGAAAATGTGCCTAATTTTACCAGACTTTAACCTTTTAAAAATTACGTAAACCCCAATTATTCAATAATCTTCCACTTTATTACCTATACCTATCATAAAATTCAATTTGGAGCAGAAACAATTGTAATACACAGTGCTAGAAAATAATACTACACCTTTTGAAAAAAGTAGTATTTTTAAAATACCTGACCGTTATTATTTTTCGTAAGATTACGTTCTTTTGTACTTACTTGTAATTACATGTAAGAATATTAACTAATTAAAATCGTTTTAAAAACTAAAAACCATGACAATGTGTTAAATACCGTCGTAAGTAACTTATTAAAAAAAATTCAAATCTATTTTCCCTATCATTTTTAAAATAGTTTACAAAACTCTTGTATAAGTAATTCCTCCTTTTGTATTATATTTAGTTTAATTTGAAAAAAGTGTACACACCATATATATTAATTTTAGCCTCTGCTATCAGTAAAGTCATGTATGTAGTGGTATAAGGTTAGGATTGTAATCTTAAGGCCCCTGGTTCGAATCTAATGTACAAACAAAAAATACATGTATTAAGTTTACTCATGATGATAATAATTGTTCATTTGAAGGTTACATTACCAGATAAAACAAAGTGTATAAACTGATTTAAATTTTATTTCTTCACCTTTTCCTTTGTTTATTGCCCTGTTTTCCTCAAATTGTGTGCCGGAATGATAAATGTGTTTAACAACCACGGTGTAACGTATATACAACATGTATGATGCCATAGCTTAGCTACAAAGTGAAAATATGGTCAGACTGGATTATGTGATAACGTTTTAATTCTTAATATTGTTTAAACAAGTCAAAAAAACTACAATAACGTTGAAGCTGAGTATTTTACGGTACGCGGGGATTTTACGCCGTTATTTTCGTTCCCTGCGCAATGGTTTCGTATTTTACTTGTCTCCCTGTTATTTTACGTTCTGCACGTTGTGAGTCCAGCTTGCCAGTCACATGCTGTTTTTTTACAGTTGGATTTTGAACAAGTGTAGCCTCCTTGATATCCTCAGTCAATCTCACTGTGGGGCGAACGCTAACAGATCTAGTAACATAAGGATCATGTGCAATCAATAACAGAGTCCATATATCAATAAGTGACGAAACACAACTTAACATCAGTTGTAGTGTCAGGAATACCATTCACTAGGAAACGTTTGCCTGGATTTTTTTCATTGATTTTCTTTCTTATGCTGATAATGCTGAAGGCATATGGCCCCAATGCCGCCACCATTTCAGGATACTTACCTATTACTCATCTAATATCAAAAACTTAGATTAATATATAATATTTATGTAAATTAAAATTAATCATAGAGTTTTTTTTTACTTTTTTTAAAAAAAAAAAAAAGGCTTTCAATACGAAATGACCCGATTTTGGTTATTTTGGGAGTGTTTTCTAGGTTAATAACGTTATTTTCTGTGCAATGATACACCGGGCAACACTGTGCCCCAGCATTTTCTTACTTGCAAATTATAAGCTTTCCATTAACATAAATAACTTTTTTCATTGGTCAGTAGAACTCTCGGAGGTGTTGAATATACAACACCCTAACCAATGAAATTTGCCTATCATAAGATCAATAATTGTGCGAGCACCATAATCGTAAGCGGGTTTGGTTGTATCGGGGGATCCTCATTTCATTAATTATGGTAGCGACTGTGATTGAAATAAGTTGAATGTATGAACTAATTTTTGACTACTTGTTTAATTTTTGAACTCATATCGCCTGCGAGAATATCGTTTGATAGATTGGTTTTGAGTGTATTTTTGAAGCTGCCTTACCTGAATACACTTTGCCTCAATGCTTTACCTCATGGTGACTATGGCAAATAGATAGTGGTAAACATCACCCCAAAGTACACCCCCGTAACCAAGTGAAAGCACTAAATCCTACTAGAAGCTTTGATCAACGACTTACACCTTCGAACTTTGGTCTGCACCTTGGTAAACATCACCCCAATGACACCCTCCCCTCCCCATAAAGGTTGATAGCACTAAATCAGACTTAGAAAGCAAGCATGCAGTTAACACGATTTGCTCAATACTTCCCCTTCTACTTTATGGCTCTGCATATTTACAATCACCCATGTACAACCCTCCCCCATATCAATGTTGAAGCACTACTAGTAGAGCTGTAGCATGGAATATTCATTTTTTGAAGAAAGCATGAAACGTGGTACATGACTTCTAGAGCATCAGAGGTTCCGAAAAAAATAGACCCACAAATATACTGCCCCCTGGTGGCCGACCCATATGGACTTCTAAAATGGCCGCCAAAATCACATTTTTTTGGACATATCTAAATTCTAATCCACTAAAACAAATTTGATGCGTCTAAACGTATGTTTTGATACAAATGAACATGTGTCTGATATCGAATGTTATTGGGAGGACTTATTGATCAAGATGGCCGCATGAAAATTGTAAAAACGCCAAAAAATCACCATTTTTTGACATATCTTTAATTCTACAGCAACTAAAACCACATTTGATGTATCAAACCTTTGTTTTTGCTATAAATGAACAGGTGGTGATATCAGAATTGTTTATTTGGGGTTGCCATATTGAATTTAAAGATGGCCCAAGACATTTTAAAAAGGGGTCAAAATTTGCCATTTTAGTCATTACTTTACAATTCTGTAGCCAGTTCTTATTAAAGTTCAGGGGTCTATATCTATGTTTTTTTACCCAGGAACTTTCAGGTCATAAGTTGTCGAATGGTACCAATTGGATGTCAAGAGGGCGGCAAGATTTTAGTTAAAAAAAAAATATTTATTAAATACACAGATTTTAGCAGTTATGTCCGTTTTGGGCCCGAACAGAACCTTATATACATATAAAATGTACGCTACCGTGAAATAGTCCACGGCAGCTCGCACTAAATTTCGGACGATAACCGCCAACACGCGGTGAATCGCCGTCTTTAACCCCAATTGTTTTTCAAATGGTAAAATAATACATCTTTCGAGACCTTGCAAGTGCATAAAATTGAGGGTGCGTCTTACCACTTTGTGCCCGGGGGGGGGGTTGCCATAGTACCAACATTTGAGTTTTTTGCCGATTTCCGAGTTACGCAAGCAAATTTTTCAAGGAGATTTTTGCTAATTGTCTGATTTATGAATACGCTTTCTCCTGATACAAAAAAATTAAAATCAGCCCACAGGCTTGCATAGAATTTAATTGGTTGGGTGCCCTAGGACCCCCCCCCCCTGGCACTAAAGGAAGTGAAAAAAAACCAAGATATTTTACTAATTATATTAAATAATAAATCTTGGGATTTATTTGGCTTAGATATACCCTTAGGAGGTAATAATAATAATTAATAATACTTAAATCAAATACTTTTATAGTGAGAGCATCAATTTAATTTTGTCATGCCCGTGCTCTTAACTGTGTAAGTCTATGGGAAAAATAAGGCGATTGAAGTTTGAGAAAAATACAAGAGGGTATAAATTTGGCTATATTTTGCAATTGATTATTATAATTGAGTATCTAGAGTAGATCTAATGAATTATTTTGGTTCAAACACCTTAGATTGGAGTTGCTGAGGATGGAACTGTGCGAACCACTCCTTTTTCGAAGAGGACATTTCCAATTGGACGAGGTCATAAGTCAAAGGTCGGATTTTCAATTTTATTGGGGTGTTGGGTTCTACTTGACCCCCCATATTTGTGTTCGGACCCCCATTTATTTGAAAACTGTTTTGTATCGGAAGCCTTTCAGTGGATTGATACCACTTAGTGGGGGCACCAAAGGTTTCTCTGACCCCATACCGCGGATAATGCCTGGTCTGGAGAAACACTGGGTGTGGCTTAACAGGGAAGTTGGTTCTTTGAGAAAACCCGCCCGTGCGAGGATGGACACGCCTACTTCGACCATGACAAGGATTGTATTTTGGACCACCTTCGTACCAAGGCGACTGCACGAAAACGCCGTTTCTAGGTAGCTCAAAGAGAATGACATTCCTAGTGGCTCAAATTCCTAAGACGCTAAGACCTGGAGCACAAGCGCCGGTCCCAACGGAACGAGGAACAAACGGGTGACGTGCCGAAAAAAATGCCATTCAGCAGATTCGTGAGGAATCGGGCTATTAGAGAAAAATGAGTCGGCTCTGAAACCCGGATGGAGTGCCCCATTTGCGGTGGGTCAGAACCCAGACTGTGTTGGGCACCACAAACCCCCGTAAAAAGATTTCTATTGGAAATTTCCAATGTGCCATACAGACGCAGACAGCGGATCGATTATAGAACCGCGGCGGAGTCGAGAATAGTAAGATTCTCCGCCCACCTGAGCAAAGAGCGCAGTAGTCTGTTCAGAACGTCTCGTCTGAATGTACAATTGGCGGAAATGCGCCGGACAGTCAGGTTGCGAGCGCTGATGGTATGCCCTGGAACGAACGGGCCGGCTGGAGGACCCGCTTACCAGATCCCCGTCCTGAGGGTAGGAAAAGACAATGTCCCTGACTAGCAGCTCTAGAACCCCGTGGAACCACAGTACGATGGCCGCAGGGCAACTACCAGTAGAACCAGTCAGTTGTCGGAATGAGAAACCGCGAGACTCTTGGCATCATCGCAACGGGGGACTCCACGAGTAGTAAGTCAGAGAAGATGGTGATTTTCACGAAGCGCCAGGCGGAGGCAAATAGGTCCATGTGGGGACGCTATAGCCTCTAAAATGACCAGCAAACTGCTTGAAGGAGGTGCCATTCCTGACGAACCCATTATCTTCGATGGCGTCTGGCATTGCGTGCCCTTACGGGAGAGGGTGTCCGCTAGGACATTCTCCCCCCCATACATGGGCAATATGCAGAGCAATGTCCGTTGCCTGCACACTCTAATAGTCTCCTTGCAGGATGGGAATTCTTGTCCTCCCTCCTCGTTGATGTCATTACCGCCCTGTTGTCGCATTGGAACCAAGATACTTTTCTATGGTCAGAGTGAACGCATGCTTCAGTGGCAGAAGATAGCTCACAGCTCGAGTGCATTGATTGATGGCAAGGTTCATGGGAGACCACCTGAGAACTGTGTTCAGGGTCTCCATGTGGAAGTACGGGGGGCAGCTAAACCCATTTAAAGTTCAGGTTAGGTTGGGCATCCATGCCCGAGATTTTTTGTAGTGTAGTTAAAAAAAAAATGGAGTATGAAGGACCTCCTGAATTGGAACGGAAAGGCATATCACGGCACGTTAGGCCCACAAAGCAGTATTCTCCCGCCGGAGTGGTCCCACTTGGATAGTGTCGCTGGGAATTAAGGAAGATAAACCTCCCCCTCGGTTGAATGGAGGTAGACAGGGCCGGAAACTCTTGATAGAGTATCCTTGGGCTACCACGTGCAGAACCCAAAGGTCCGCGGTCACTGCCTGCCACGCTTGTGCAAATTCCATGAGATGACCGCCCACCCACAGGTGGCAAGAGGGCTGGCTGGGAGTCATAGGCGACCGGTGCGGCCGCCTTGACAACCACAACCCTTGAATTGACCCCAACCTTTGTATTTGCCCTTACTCCTCTGGTCCATTACCACGGAGACTTAACCCGCCTTTTACCGCTGGTGCTCACCTCATGGTTTAAGGGACTAAAAGCCATGGTAGTGGGGTGGGCTTGGATGAGCGACCCTATAATGGAGGAGGGGGGGGGGTAGCTTCATCTCCTTCCGCTTGCACTGAGCGCTTGAGGGCGCGGTCTTAGTTGCCGAGGTGCACTTATTCGCTCTTGCGCTTGGAAGGGACGCCCATGGCCTCGAAAGGTCTTCCCATAGGCAGTGGCCACCTCGGAAATATCACGAGACCATTTAGGGCTTTTTGCGACAGTTGGAATCCGACTTATCCGAATGGCCAATTATGCGGCATTAAAAAATTCAATGGTGGGACCATTGATGAAAATTTTATAAGACCACCAAGGGTTACTTGGTATCAAAAACATAGGTATAGGCAATTGAATCTTGCCTCTAGGTACTGTAGAAAAAGAATTATGGATAAAAAACGGGATTTTGGCGGCATTTTGGAATGAATTCAATATGGCGGCCACCAGGGAGCGTATATTTTGTGGGTCCTTAGTTTTTTTGAACCTCTGCTGCTATAGAAGTCATGTAAACTCAGAAAATTGTATGGGAATCATGAAAAATCAATGTTTTGGCGCTACCCTCCGATCGGGACGAATTTCCCCTGACGGGATGATTTTCCCCCTAAACGCGCCCAATCCCTCGGAATTGCTCTCAAGCCACTGGGGGTTCACGTAGGGTGCCATTTACGGCGTCCGGTAAAGTACGGTATATCCTGTTTCTAAATTGTGAAAAAAAAAAAAAAGTTGGCGCCAGGCGTTTGAAAATTCTCAGACTGGAATATACCGAAAGGCATTGTGAGAAAAAGGATGCGGCCCGTTAAAACGATGCGTGTTAATTTTCCGTGTTTGACGAAGCACCGACTAAAGTACCGACAAAAACGGGTCAATTTTCTCGTAGCCGGTTCTATAGGTTCAGACCCAATTACGATATTTAATTTTTTAACAAAAAACATAGTAAGGACCCTCTGATGCAAAAATCTCCATAGAAAACCCCTTCGTTTTCCGAGCTATTGAGATTTAGGTTCGTGCGTGCATCCGTATGACGGATTGATAACGGTAATCTCTCGCGCAGTACTACTTTAGGTAATATATTCGAAGTCTGGGGAACAGTACAGACTACACACTTTCGGACCGCCGTAGGGGGCAATCTATAACATCTAGGGCGCCGAGAGACCATCACTCATACTCCCTTAAACATGTTCCACGGGGGGGGGGGGGGGGGGGTGATTAAAACCCCAGCATCATTGTCACCCATAACAATGGCCCTGTATTTTTGAAAAATTACCATCGCCATCAAAAGACTCCAATTTTGACAATTTTGAAAGTTTCGCCCAAGGACCTCTACTTTTTAGAAAGAAAATGTTGCAATTTTCACCAAAAAACCCCTTGAAAAATTTAGCAATTTCCACCAAGAAGCCGGTTAATATGGGTGGCCGAGATTCGGGGAAGAAGATTTGAAAACGTTTTTTAGTGCCGCTAGCGCAAAACTTCAAACAAAAATATTAATTTGAAAGACTATTTTCAGCTGAAATTCACTGTGATTATAACTAATAGTGGTGTATTTGTGCCGCGCCCAGAAGGAGCAAGATTTTGCACGCAGCTAGAGAGATGGTGACATTTGTATGCCTATTTGCTGATGATACACTTTCTGCATGTTCTTTATTGTTACCCTGGCGAGTGGCAGCGCCAGCTTATTTTTCTGAAAAAAAAAGACGGATTTTTGAAAAACCATAAGCGATTTTTTGGGGCCAAAAATCACCAAAAATGTTGGCAACCTTCCCCAAAAAAACATCGATTTGGGACCAAAATGGTTTCCACCCATCAATACAAATCTTACACCCCCCCCCCCCCGAAATTCACTTCCCACGCGGGGAGGGGGGGGGGCAAAATTGGGTGTTCACCATGGGAACAAAGGGGAAAATATCATTCAAACATAACGCCGATGGCAATGGACTGAAGCACTTTTGAACGGGCTTTTGAATGGTGACCAAAGTTGGACTCTATCATGGTCTATGATGAACTCTAGTTTTAAATTGCCACTTTGGAAACCCGAACTCGTGATTTTACTTTGTTCTTATCTAATGCGACAAAAAAAAAAATATTCGTTTTTAAAATCGATTTGGGCCCCTTTCGTGAAGCCGGCATTACTGTATCATGTACTCTGAAGGTTATTTTTGAATTTGGTGAAAAAAAAAAAAGGCAAAATAATTTTTATTGGTGTGGTGTTTGAATTTTTAAGGTAGACCATATCAAAATTCCTCTGCAAAAATCCTGTTGAGTGTATTAAATCATCATCGGGTGGACTTGCTTCAAACCACAATATTGAAGATATTGTAATGAGTAAATTTTGAAGTGCAAAGAATTATTTGAAAAAAAGGTAATAGTCATGATTACCACTACCTGACATGCCCATCTACGATTCACATTATTTCGATTAAGATTGCATTGGATTTCCATGCCTAAATAGTATTGCACACAGAAGAGACAGTGTAAACAGACGGCTTTCTTTGAGCTAAAAGTATTATTTTTACGTTAGACCATTAAATGATTGTATTCGACCTTGCAGACAGGCCTTCTTGCCGCCCATTGGGGTACCCATCACCATATAGCCCTTTGCAGATAGTTAAACAACCCGGACGTTGTGTACGTACAAAAGCGAGGGCCAGCAAAAACATGCTAGGTATCGCATTGTGGATGACTTCTTCGTAGTCTGGCATTAGTCTTTATTTACCACGTCAAAGTAATTAATAAACATTTGTTTGAGAATAAATTGATCATAGTTAAAGATAATATGGACTTTTATCGAGTAGATTAGTTATGATTTATAATTAAGAGACATTTACATGTGCATCTACAAGCTTCCCCGGTTTATAGGTAACATCACGAATTTGATCATCCCCACTAACAATAACGTCTCTGGCATCCATCTCTAAAAAATCAAGCGATGGGACGTCGCTGACGTTTACCCCTCATACCCTAATGAGATTACCCCCACAAACCACGCCAAAAATAACCCAAATACCGTGGTCTCAAACCCATACCGACGGTCCCAAAAACGCCAAAAAAATTACACATGAAATATTTAACGGTTTGTCTATTTACACACAACCTCTCGACATCCTAATCACATTTACAGCGAACGATAACTTAACATTACCGGACAGCACTCGCCAAGGGGGAGGCCTGGGAACGTTGTATCACAAAAACCCATTCGGTCCGCTCATACCCCGAATGACGTTACCAACAAACCACGAAAAAAATAACCCCATACCGCGGTCCAAAACCCAGACCGCGGTCTTCCCAAAACGCAAAATAAACATCAAATAACGTTTTGTCTTTATTACACGCAATCGCTCGACATCCGAAATCACATTTGTGGCGATCGATCACTAATCACCGGACCACACTCGGGGAGGAGGGGGTGGTAGGAGGGGAACGGCGTGGTAGCATCCCCAAAATGTCGGATCGCATGGAGAAAACGGGATGGAGAAGGGGGAGATGGAAGAAAGTGACCAACGATTTTAAGTACTATAAGGATAGACTTGTACAAAGTTTCAGGATTTCTTAAAAAATGGAAAAAAGATTGCTCTAGATGGAAAATCCCCCTTCTTAATCTCAACTATAAAATCATACTTCGAAGGTGATTTTGTAAGCATTGCGGGTTAAACAAGCTTTGTCATGCTTAACTTTCACTTATGGCTATGCATATAGGACTATCAATACATCGGTGCTGGGGGGATTTTCTGAGGCTCAATGCAATATTTCCCCACTGAAATAAATAGAAGCTAACAACGGCGAAAGGAATATCAACTACTAACGCGACAACCCTCCACCTGTTGTGAATTTTACTTTGTAGTCTCCAACATTGGTGGGTGTGGGCTGGTTGGGAAGATCAATGTATAATTTCTCTTTTAAACTAGTTAATTAAACAAAGATAGTATAACGTAAGGGCAAAAACTATGTTTTTGTTCTCCAACATTTGATGCGGGGGGGGGGGGGGTGGGGAGGAGGGGGCTCAATGTATATTAACCCCATAACACCATGGCTTGGTCAATTTAATAGAATAGATGATTTACGGTTACTTTTGAGATTCACACAATAAAAAAAAATGGGGTTTGGACGCCGTGTCCAATGGAACTTCAGCATATTTTGAATCAATTTTTGAATATATTTAATTAGTTTAGGCAATAGCGTATTTTTTTATGACGAAATTTGAGTGCGATTAGGGGTAACTATTTAGTATATTTTAAAAGTTTATTTTTAACAAAACGGCCCTATGTATCCGCGAAGGGGTGTGGGCGACGGTGAAGTAGGTAGGGGACGGGGGGACTATGGAAAATTTGGTTTGAATGTTTAATGTTAGTGTTGGCCAACCACTATAAAAAGTATACTAGGGGTCTGACTATCAGAAAAACGATTGTTGCATTTTTTACCGTTGACCTTTAGTGGCCCTGATACAAGGTCAAAGGTCAAAAATGGTCATACATCGTCCAAAGTCTATCGACTCTTGATTTTTGTTACCCCCCCCCCCAAAATGTAGCAAATTTCACAAGCAACTGTATATGTATTATTGTGGTATTTGACCTTTTGTTTTCTTGTTATTTGCAAATAACTAATTAGAGACAATAATAATGAACTGGCCAGTCCGGTCCAGAGGCGAAGAGTGGCCTCAAGTTTTGCACAATACAGTCATATATAAACACTATTCTGAAGGTAGAATAACAACCCTACACAACCCCCTTATGTATTGATATTAATAGACCATGAGGTAAGTGAAAGTTAAAAACCCAAGAATGGAAGGAATCGCGTTATTATCCGTGAAATTACACCATGATTCGAACATTCAGAGACAAAAGTATGGTAATAGTTATCTTAGTCTCAATGATTAATATTCCTTTCCATCCAAGAGACCCTGAACTTCATGTCTAAGCAAGATCAAGTATAGGAGTCCCCTATACCACCGTGGGCGGGGTGGGGGGTGTCTTCAACGTTTGGGTGGGTAGGACACCTCCGAGAGTCTATGGAAGTAGGGGACGGGTATAGGGCCCATAGCTATATTATTTTTTGCCAAAAAAAAAACGGACCTAAGCTATTCCAGAAAATGCAATTTTGGGCCACATTTAACCCAAATTTTCCTCCTTTCCTACAAAATTACATTTTTAGCAAATTTGCACAATGTTTGACTCCGACTCTTTCTTTGAGGAAATTCGACTCATTTTCCTACACTTTTTATAAAATTTGGGATTCTAATTGAGAAAATTTGACTAATTCTCAAAACAAATCGAGAAAAGAAAAAACAACCATTGCTTTACTAAATTGGCATGGCAAAAAGGGGTAATTGTTATACAAGAAGGCTAAAATGAGACTGATTTCTGTAGAGCCAAGTCCCGTATGGTCATTTGTTGGAACCCTCCCCCATAACCTGTTTCATTATTTCCTGGTTTGAGTGTATAGAATGTATTCATAAACCAGTCAAGATAAGATAAACACTTTGGCTGCCATACTGGAGGACCAACATCCACTTGCAGAGGTTTTAGGTCCCTGCATCGATTTCCACATATCATCCTGTGTAATAATCTAGCCTGTACGCAGGGGGGTGCGGGGGGGGGGGGGGCAGGTCGAATTCCACAAAAGGGACAAAAAGGTCCACTTTTTTTAAATTAAAACGTTTTGTTAAAATGTCCAAAAATTAAGGAACTGTTGACGAAAAAGTCCACTTTTGGGATGATGCACATGTCAAACGTCCAAACCACAAGGACAATTTTAAGGGGTTAGGTCCTTTTTTCCAAAAAAGCGTACACTTTTTCGAAGACCCGCACCCCCGTAAAAAATCCTGCGTAGGCCCTGGTTTTAATTGGTTCATCCCACATAATTATGCATTACATTATCCTGGGAAATCCTGTCACAGACGCTTGGAGAAAACTGTTAAGATTGGTGGGTTCATTCAAACATGATGACGTTGTATTGCATACGCCCTCTCCTAAGTATATAGCACATTTATATTGCTGAAATTTTCATTATTTTTTGTGTTATAATTGGCACATGCCATTTAAAGACCAGAAAAGTCTTTTTGATCGCCAACCAAAAAAAGAACAAGACGGGGGGGAACCAATTTTAAAACTCTGTGCAGTATGCCAATAGTCAAAAAGTTGATATTCTACTTGTTACAGAACCATTCAAAATATACTACTAAGCCTTTGAGTTTTGTTCATGAAGGCGGGCCACTGGCTAGGATGATTTAGCAGGTCGCCCGTCACCCCCCACCACAAAACACAAACACACACACACAATCCCACACAAGATGCAAAAGGTCGGACATTTGGGATTTGGGCCATAAAAAATGCGTCCAAGGGTGAGAAATTTGGACAAAGTCACATTTAGTGATAGATGCTGCCAAAAAGCGACCATTTTTAGGGGGTTTAGTCTGTTTTACCAAAAACACCCCATTTTCAAAGTCCTGCGCCCCCTTAAACAAAGGAGTTTCAAAAAAGTACCACATGCCATAAACAAGTTACAAAGTAATTTGATAGGTGTCTAAAAGCCACCCCTTAAATTAAGTATGGTAGTGTTAAAATCCTACCCTTATATGGCTTGGCAATATTTGACCCCTAAGCACGAACTATGTTTGTTATGATACTGAATAGCTCATTTCCACAGAATGAGCGAATACAATACAAACTCGAAATTTCCAAATCGAACCCTTTTATGTAAGTTCAGGTGTGAAAATTGAAAAGTACACCCTTTTTCAAGATTTCAGGTTTTTGCTACCCTTTTCAGTACGTATGTATCGTTGCACATTGAACAAATACCCCTTTTACGTGTCGTTGGTCGCACATGATATCCCTTATCAATGCACAGGCTCTGGATTGGAAAGAAGAATTAAAACATCATACATATGATGAGACTGAAAGATAACTATTAATATACAAACTTGGTTCTGGTGTGTGAATTGTGGTTGTTTACACGGCTTATAACAATTCATTCCATGGAGTTGGTATTATATATAGGACTACATCAACCATTTCTCTTGCACATTTTCATACAACAACTTGGTTTACTTAGCCGTGGGCATTAAAAGAAGGTATAATGGGGGTTGTATAGGGTTCACTATACATTAGGCAAAAAACACGAGCCTAACTCTGCTTTGGAGCCGGACTGGAGTTCCGAATAACGGCCAATTTATGCATGTCTCTATTACCTTAATTTGCAGATAAACAAGAAAACAAAAAAGCACATAGTAACAAAAATAAATAATCATATACAACATTCCTTACGAAATTTGCCACATTTGGGTACCAAGGTCGATACAAGTTGGACGATGTATGACCGATTTGACCTTTGACTCGTGTTCACAGGTAAAAAAGGTAAAAACGGAAAAAAAAAGGCAACACTCGGTTTTCTGGAATAGATCAGGACCCAAGTAGAATACATTTATAATGTGGTGCCAACAATTCACATGAACTTCATCATAAAATCACTATCTGGAGAACATAGGCCCCTCCAATATAGCAGATGAGACAACGTTACGATATGCATCATATTAAGGTCAGTACTGAAAGCCACACTCTCGATAAATCCTTTTAAATTACGTTTTGTGAACAACAGAAATTATTACGAACACTATAGGGCCGTATTAGAATAAATTTCTTCTGGTTCCTAGACCAGAAGACCGAAATAGGTAAGTTCATTACTTAGCTGTACACTATACTTGAATAATACGTACATAGGTACGCGCAGTCTACCTTCATACACACGGATGTATGCATACCTTTCTGCCACTTTTTTTTAGTCGTTCAATTTAGTTTAAAACAGAAGGCGAATCGTATTTATGCGGATTGCGTAAAAAAGGTCCCCGCCGAATGCGCGATTACTAACAGTGATAATGCAACTACCCCCTCCCCAACACCTTGCAACACCACCCTCCCACCACCGCAACACAACACCACTGGCAACACCACCCCTTCCCAGCACTTCAGACAACACTCCACCCCCTCCCAACCCAGCCACGGAGCTAGCAGCATTTGTAACACATCTCAAGTACAAAAGGTTTGAAGTGATTAAATATGTAGACGGACTGACAAGGACCCTGAAACATTAATTCATTAAGTGTCCACATAATGGTTGCCTTACAGGTGAGGGGGCCAAGACAAAGTTGTTGTACAGGGATCAAATTTTTTAAAATTGATCCAATCGTGCTGAAAAAGTAACAGTTAGTTGTTCTCTAACCAGGATAAAGGAAAGGTATAGTTTGTGCTATCTACAACATATAGTTTAAGCGTTTATAAGTCTAAAAAATAGCAAAACTCAATAAAAAGGGTTAATTTCGTTGTACAGGGGTCAAATTTTAAGTTGCTCCTATTTGGATAAAAAATGGTGCAAATTATTGGTGGAACTCAAAGGATCAAAATAAGGAATGTTTGAGTGTTTCAAATGCTCCATTGAAATGCCAATGGACGTTGAACTTCTGTGCCCCCCACATCCCGGTAAACTAAGTATTTTAGACAGTCAAAACTATTCCTTATTTTAATCCTATGATCACGTTTCGGGGGCAACTGTCATTCTGGCAACAATTTAATCACTCAAAAGTTTTGAACTTGAGATGTGATTACAAATGTTCTGCTAGCTCCGGGTTAATGAAAACAACAGACACCCTCTCAACACCCCGCAACACAACAAACCTCAAACACCCCCAAAAACACCCTAACACCCCACCCCCTCCCCAAAACCCCCAACAGGCACCGCCACCCCTCCCCAATACCCACAACACCCCACACCTCCCCTCCCCACCCAACACCTCAACCCCCCAACCCACTGAACTCCCAATACCCGTAACACGCCTCCCCCTTTTCCCCAACCACCCAGCCAAAACACCAACCCCCTCCCCAAACACCTGCAACACCCCACTCCATCCCAAACACCCTGCAAACCCCTACCCGCATCCCCCAACACCCGCAACACCACTCCCGCCCCCACACACCCCGCCCAACACCCTGCCCCTCCAACACCCGCCCCCTCAACACCCCAGGCCCCCTCCAACACACCCCCCAACCCCCGCCCCCTCCCCAACACCCGCATCACCCCAATGACCACAATAGTCCATGTAGCGAAGGAATTTGGCCCATCCGACGTTCTACCATTTTAGAGATACACAAATACACATATTTGATTAGCTCATTAGCATACTTAAGCCGCATATATCACATACTTTCCAAATTCAAAAATAATCAGGTAGAGAACTCTTCAGCCCGCTTCCTTCCACCCCGTTACATCATCATACGCCTTACGGAAACTCCAGAAAACTTGCACCCAACAAGCCTTTGCAGGAAAATTTTTGTAAACTTATGCAAATGAGATACTTTAATTAGCTATTTTTAACGCTTCCAAAATTAATCAGGTAGAGAGACTCATCAACCCGCTTTTTCCACCAAGTTACATTCATTGTTGCCCTTACGAAAAATCCAGGACTACAATTTGTATACAACATGGGTTAAAATTTTATCACGGCGGACGATACGGACGGGACGTGACTAATTTCCATAGTCACCGTTACGAACTCACGTTCGGCGCCGCGGGACAAAAAGTATACTAGAATATGAACAGCAATTATATGGTTTAATGTTTTGCAAACACAACCATGGTAAAAATTATTTATTTAAAATAGAAACTTATTTATTCAAGGGTCTATATATTAAAGGTCTAACCTTCCTCCTTTCCTTTTGGACAGCCCAAGGAATGCCAGGCATTTGTTGACTGATGTATTGCAAAAACTTCTGCTTCCTACTTTTTATTGGAAGTAATGTAGCCATCCTCTGTTTTCATTTTCATAGTCAGAGCCACTAGAATCTTGTATTTGCATTGCACTTTCAGGGTCTCCTCCATAGGGACCGTTAGCTCTATGATCATCACTGTCTGTTTTGGTAAGAAATGATCATGGTGATATTGGTCTCTTAGCGGTCTCAGTGATTTTTGGAGGTAAACAATATTTGGTTTGTGTTTCTCAGTCCACAGGAATTATCCGTCATTGGCCGTCTCAGAATGTTGGTTTGCTTTGTCTTAGGAATTGAGGTAAGACTGGATTTGATAGGTTGTCACCATCATCTGTGCGAAGGCTATGTAAGATGGAGTTCAGATTCTCAGGTGTAAGGTTTTGGTTTTGTTTTATTTGCCTCTACGACGTACGTGCCAGACCCGTGGAGATTGCGTTCAGTGTTTGGTCATGCCACCAGTGTTTATCTTCCACTTTGTAATATAGCTACAACCATTGAGGATATGGAACCGTGTACAATGACGATGATAACATCAATTTTGAACTACCTTGAGGGTTGGCACTACTATTTTTCAAATGTGCCAGTGTCCTTTTGATGGACCATTTTCGCACCATATAAACCAATTGATACCAGACAGTACTGAATTTCTAAACATGCATGGCCAAATTTTTCCAAAAAGAGACCATATGGCAAAAATGGCTACTCATTTTTTTTTTTGGTACTTTCATAGTCGTATTAGTTTCTATTTTGGACTCAATTGAATGGGTTGGATCACGTTATTATCAAAGGTACGTACATTTTAAATTGTTTTAAATGGACACTTCATTTTTGATTTGTGGCTATTGTACATTTGTGACTGTTTTTTTAAAGTTCTTCACACCTTAAAAGCCCCATCGAACCAGTTTCAGAAATGTGTTGTTTTCCATTAACTCTTTCATATTTAACCTATCATGTATATTCACTGGTAACTACTTCAAAAATTCGATTTTGGCAGCCATTGTTGAACTTAATTCTGTGATACTTCACAAGGAGTCAAATGGGTTTAGTGGGTCAAGTAATCATTTTCTTCACAAAATAATTACTGATATAGTGCTGATTTACTATTTCAGCATGGTATTCACTTTTGGAACCATATTGGACATCTCGGGAAGCCACGGACCAAAACCCAGCCACAATGATTTTTTTGTGATCCAAAGTTGACCCTTTCGGCCATGTTTTTGGCTCCCTGGCACTTTTTTGTATGAATAAACCATCTAGCTAACACCCTATATGAACCTTTGGGAGAATGTAATTTTGTATTGGAATATTCTTTAATTCTGAACTACCACCACGGTCTTAAAAAACAATATTGTATTAGAAACATTGCTGAAAGATCTATGTGCTGCTTTTTTTAAAATAAAAATTATAGAAAATAAGCATAGTAATTTCCTTCTTCCATTTTTGGTTGACTTTTTTGCCTTTCTTCTGACCAAAAAATATCCCATAATGAGCGAATCGTATATGCTTTGCAACAAATCTCATTTCACACAGGTTATGTATGTGTGCAGATTTCCGAGACAAAACTTTTTTTTGTGGCATGTAAAGCACAACACTTTGTATGCGATTTTGCAGTAGTTTTATTTTCAGTAATTGACATAGAAACATGTAAAGATGCATAAAATGCAGGATGTGCAGTGGTTCATCAGGAATGAACAATGATGTGCCCACATGTTCGTGTATGTATTATCTCGCAAAGGATGGTTTAACATGTGGCTACATCGGATGCAGAGTTGTTAATTACTGATGACCCATTACGTAAGAAAGTTGAATCCCTTTCAATTACAAGATAGCCAAGATCAGCCTTTCATATCAAAATTATTTATTACATTTTAATAAATATCCATGACACTTATTCAGAACAAGTAACATGTTTAAATTCACCTGTACTTTCCTTTTGTTGAATCCTGCATACCTGCAACAAAAGCACGCATCACGCAACCAACTCAAGTTATGTGCATCTCATTTCCGGAACAAGTGCCAAGCGCATATACAGCAAATGCGGGTTCATTACCGATTAACAGCGCAGCTGTCAATGTAATGATGTTAATAACATTCCAATTGTTTAAGATAACACAAAAAATATTTTGACCAGTTAAAACTGGTTATGTCCAGTTGATGGTGTGCAGATAATGTCACACACAAATTACCAAGTGATAGAAACACTTGTTGCTTCACAAAGAAAACTTATTTTGTTTGCACATATAACTTAGGTGTCATCCCCAAGACTTGGTGGGTGTCTTGCAGAACGAATACTCACCACAAGAAGTCTGGTGAATTTCGTTTCAGGTTGATCGCTTATTAGTTGGCTATTTTTAGTATGCCCCCAAGTCATGAACTTTTAGGAGTGCTCCAATTAGCTAGCTGTTAACATGTGGTTCATTCATCAAGTTTCAACTTACTAAACTGCAATACTGCAGCATACAGAACCTTTGAAAGAATTTCTTGCAATGTTTTCAGTACATTGACATTTCATCCAGACATCTGGTACTTTGAAATATGCTCTACCGGTCGATCAATGTTTTTTGACTCAAGATCTTGAGTAAATTTCAACCAATCAGCTACAAGCTCGTATCAAACTCCACCAGACCTGTTGGGTATTTGCAGTATACGTGCCCCTTGGGCCACCTACCAAGTACTGGGAATGAGACTATGCACAATTGTGCACATAAAAATATACAGTACAACTTCTTACATAATGTGCAGTGCAGTCAACTATGTTTTAAAGTAACTTTAATAATCAGGTATATAAAAAAAAAAAAAACTGACCTTGTCTAATCATGTCCACAAACTAAAAAAAAAAGAAAATAACTCATAATGGAAATTTAGAAATCCTACAAATTCAATTCCACAGTCAGATTTTAACCTATAAAGACCCCCAAAAACGTAATGTACAGCACGTCTAAATACCCCCATAGGATACAAACATTGGTCTTGCACGAAAAACATAAAAATTATATCAATAGTTTGTTTTTCTTCGTAAATTTTGAATAACCCTTTACTTGCCCCAATTGCGATCAATATTGCAAACACATTCCATTATAAGAAAATCTCTCCCTTTTTAAAAGTCAAGAAAAGGGTATAGCCATATCGATTTCCATTCAGGGAAAAGACTCAAGTCTTCGTGAAGTCTGTTCACTTAAAGGGATTAGCAGCGATAAGGCGAGAGAATCGAAAAAATGTGAAATGCATTGTTGTTTTACTTTAAAATCAGGATTAGTGTACAATTCCATATAGGCGGTAATGTAGAAACAAACCACCAATAGTGAAAAAAATGAAGTATGTGAGGAAATTTGCCTCCGTCTCCCGCAAATAGACACACAGCGAATGCGTCTCAAAATCTGCACTAAACAGCTGATTGTGGTTTGCACCAGTACACAATGAACAAAGATAAAAAATGCTTGTGTTGAGGTCAAACTGTATGATCATGGTGACAATATCACGCTGAAAATTGTGATATTCACCGGGAAGGCCTTTTTTGAACTCAAGTCGGAATTTAGATACGCACGTAAAGAAACTTACAGAAAATCAGATAAAAAGTGCCGACGATGTCCTAATAAGGATTTCAAGCCAACCACGTGCAGTTAATGTTGGCCATATCCATGCCAGTAACAACCAGAAGCTCACGATGCAGTAGCCTATAAGTGATGCAATTCAAAGACAACAAACATCCCCTTTAAAGTACCTTTATATATAATTACAATAAAAAATTACCCAACATTAAATACAATTTTGTTTTATGATATTAAATCAACCTGGAATGGGATTTTGCAGGGATCCCATGGCTGGCATCACATGACATTATTTAGGTGAAATGTCCCAAAAACTGGTGCATTATGGATGAAACTCCATACACTCTGAGATAGCAGTTTGTTTGTACGGCCACTTATGACTGATTGGAGTGAGAGAATTTGGGATGTTTAAGTTAAAACAGTGGCAAGGTTAAAGGCACTGCTAATGATTTAAATACCACCTAGGGTCACAGCCTGGCCATACAATGACACGTCCGATGAATTTGGTTAAAGTTTGACCTGGTTTGCAAGTAAACATATTTTTTCGTTCAGATATTTGGTTAAAGGTGATGAAAGTGAATTGAAGTGCCAATGGAAAAAATCCTTCTTATGGTTATGGAAAAGAACTTTCCATAAATAAAAAAGCAAACATGAAAAATGGCTAATAGATAAATAGCCGATAATGGAATATCATGTAGGCCTGATGCATGGTATATTTAGGTGAAATGTATAAAGAATAAACTAATGAGTAAATGAAAAATAACATCTTAAGAACAAACTTTTAAAACTTGTTTAACTTTTATACGGTATCTATAACGGTTCTTCACAAATAAAAACAAAAACCTTCAGTTTTATTTAAAATTTATGTACTTGTGAGTCAGTAGGCCTACAAATCTACATTTTGACTTGTTGAGACAGATTTCATGTAGTAGCTTTGAGGTAAGCATTTGTAGTTATAATATGCCTACGTTGATTTTTTCAAAACAAGCCAGAATGGGAAATAATAAACCCGCACATATTTTGATCATGTTCAATAACAGCCTCTCAATGAATATCATTTTCCTACTAAAAGGTGTGATCCACCAAATACTTTAGATTGCTGATGTAGGCCCTACTTAATTAATCTTTGTCTATTTTGTGTTCAAAATCTGTTAACATGTTATCTTTTAATTCTGTTAATATCTTCAAAGAGTAACTGCCTGGACAAGTTTGGTGTCAAAAAACATTCACTTATTTATTTTTTTAATTGCAATACAACGTGTTCCAAGATCAAGTGTAAAATTGAAATAGGTCGTAGAAATTATGTTTCTTTTGATATGACAATAAACTATAGTGTGAAAGACAAATGACTATTTGTCATTTGTCTTGAACACTATATTTAATTTGCCACATTAACTAAGAAAACATAATTAACAAGAAGAGTCCTTTCAAAAAGGACAATCTGCCAATGAATATAGCTCCTGACTTAAATTAGGCTGGTTTTGGCCTATATCCCTGAACACTTTACAATAGGGACAAAATAAAGATCTCACCTCTTGAATATTCATAAACGTACTTCAGTAAAAATTACTACATAAGTTCCATGATGATGATAATTGTTTTCACAATTGTTTTAATGTACATAAAATTCTCTATTAGGCCAACAAGTTATGGTTTCAGCTAGTCTTTTCCAAGCTAACTTAAAGGGTACTTCTTTTTGTTCTTACTGGTAATTTATTTATAAACATGCTATTTGAAAGTAATAATAACATGAACGCAACACTTCAACCACATTGGGGCTTTCGTGTCCACAGCCTCATCCCCTTGACTTTACCAAAGGAGTTGCGATTTTTAAATCATTTGACCCGTTAGCCTAATTGTTGCCTAATCATACTGCAAATTCGATCTACTCTGGAAGAAAATAGCCATTTTGTATTTTCTGTCCGTAAAGGACAGAAATTATATAACGCAGTGGCCTTGCCCAAGTGCACGTGTATAAACATTTCGTTAATAATCATCCAAACCGCCTAATCAAATCAACGGGAGATCTAATGAACATAAACAACAAGAGCACAATGCGCTAAAGCTTAATAAGAAAAGTGTGTTGGAGCTGAGTGAAGGTAGTGGTTTTATTTTTGTGGCTGGTTAATGTACACATGTACTCATATAGTTGCCATTTTGTATGCATACGTGACCTCACCAAAATCGGATACCTACCAAGTTTCATGACCATACACCATTTGACTTTGGATGACCCCGTGTCCTTGAAATGACTTTCAAAATTGTTGGCATAATGTTGAACCACACTCACCAAATGTCATTGCAGTATTCCATTCCCAACTGAAAGATCATCTTATATGACTTTTGGCTTGTGGAGGCGCATGCATGAACACACGCACACACATACATATATACACGCAGACTTACATACATACACTCATACAGACACACACGCACCCACCACACACACAGATGGATACAGATTTTGATTAGTATGTGTGCCTTCCTGCACTCTAGTGCAGACGACACATAAAATGAGGTAGGGTTTTACTTAAGTATATTAGTTAAAAGAAAAACACACGACCCATAATACAAATAGGTGCAAGGGTAGGCCTATATGTCACCTAGGGGTGCCATTTAGCTTGAGTAACAATGACCATGGTAAGGGTGAAGAATCATTGAAAGCAGAATACAAACAGAATGAAGCTCCGAGGGAATCCAAGCTCCGAATTTGCTCAGACCTATCTCACATGTGTTTCCTCTAGAAAAGGTTGAAATTTCATTTCATTCAACTTTTTGTTTCATTAGTTTTTACGAATTTCCATTAATCATAAGGTTTCCCCACAATCTGTTACAGTGGCATCAGTATGTCAAAGAAAATCGACATTATCTACATTCAATTGTGACTACCTCTGAAAAAAACTATCTCATCACTTTTGACTGTAACATATGATCTTAAAAGATTTTCTGGTCAAAAGTTGAATGGAAAATTTTGTAAATTTTGACCAAACTGTGTCAAACTTGAACAGTGTTATTCTGGGTCAAATTTTTGAATACAACTGCGTAGATCATATTTAACAAGGTCAGTTTTTAAGATTAATATTAAAAAGGGGAGCATACAAGGGCCAAATGAGAGGTCACAAAGGTCAACATGAGGTCACCAACAATGTGGGGACACTACACCAGGGTCTTCTTAATGTCATCAGAAATCGATCGATATGTGATACAACCAAGCATTTATAATCTGACCAATCAGGGCCGAGAAAGTCGACGCAACCCGTGAACCAGTTCGCCTGAAAGTTCGCCCCAAATTACACTTGCGAGAACCAAACGGGTTCCGCGCAAAACTTTGTGCCAATCAACAATGATCAAACGATAAAATAGCACCAAGTTTTGTCGCGATTAAAACCTGCAAAATGCGGGCGCCCGTTTTTTGAAATGCGCGAAAAGGCAACTATTTTTTTAAAAGTCAAAAATCGCGAAAATGCGTGTCCGAAAGGTTTTGCCTGCTAGTCAACCCAGAACCCGAAAAAAGTCTTTTGCAAAACATGTTTCAAACTTCCACAGTTGGCCATCCTATTTCTTACGTTTTTTTCTCTGCATGAAATGTCAAAAGCACATCATTATTCAACCTGATAATATTTTTACCTTCTTATTCTGAATAAATATTGAATCAGATGTAGATGCACTGGCCCCGACGCGGCTAGGCCTTTGCATACATCATGTACATAACCAGAATATTTACTTTCGCACTGGGAATCCCAGTGGGCATGGGGACGCCCCGGCCCCCGGATACGTGGACGGGTTTTCCATCTTGCCCCTGAAAGTGTCCAGTGTATGAAGTTTGTTATTACATCATCTCTTTCCACCATTCCTACCCCGAAGTCCGAATTTGTTTACTTTCCGAGAGGATTAGATCCATGCATACAACCCATTATAACAAAGACCCCATACCCGCGCGTGGAATAGCTTTTGATAGCTCGTCAATATTCGTGTTAAATGCACCGAGCGCAACCATATCATGACGCTCAATGAAAATAGGCAGGTCAAATCCGTGTTCACTTCAAACGAATCAAGGGGTCGATGGGTAAGGGTACTACGCTAGATTATCGGTATAATACATTTTGGGAATATATTTGCATTTTTGGAAGCTTGTGAATCATCATTTTCACACCGACGTTTGCAGATATAATTATTTCCTAATCAGTTTGTGTGTTTGTTTATGGGGCAAATTAACATTAAAAAAGGTGTTTTTTTTAGCAAAATCGTGAATTGCGAGGACCACCAATCGTGCTAGACCTAAAAGTCGCGATTTTTGTGCGCAAACCTAACGTCCCGGTGCCTAGATAAAAACACTTACAAAGACCCTTGATACAATAAAAAACCATGTTAAGTACTGTCATTTCCAGCAAGTTTTCATTTATATTTAGGCAACAATATCCCATTGATATGTATAAACCGATAAATATTCAATGAATTTTGGAAAAATTCGAAAAGTATTAAATAAATCCTACTCCGGGGATGCAGAAGGAGTTCCTTTTTTAGTGTTTATTTAAGACAGTACCAACGCCCATTTCTTTATTTCAATATTGAGAGTGGATTTTGTTTAGTTTACATTCTCGCCAACTCATTCTATGAGAACCTAAAAGCAGAGAACTTGAAGGTTCTAAGGTTCTCGCAAAGGTCATTTTGCGAGAACCTGAATAGGTTTTCGCAGACGCCGACAATTTCATCAGGGCCTGCCAGTTAAGGGCACTGAGGTCACATGAGGGCAGCAACATGTGGGACACTCCCAAGGGCCAATGTATCTAAGTGTCATGAAAAACGATCGACATATGTGGATACACCAAGCATGTTATAATTCTGACCTTTTAAGGTCACATGAGGACACAAAGGTCATGAGGTCACCATGGTGGGACACTAACCCAAGGGCCACTGTATCAACTTCATAGAAACGTCAACATATGTGCGACACCAAGCAAATTGATTATAATCTGACACATTTTTTTTTAAATTGTGGTCAAATGTCACATGAGGGTCAATCAACATGTGGGGCCACCTACCCCAAGGGACGTTTGTATCTAAGCGTCATGAAAAATCGACGACACTGTGGATACACCAAGCAACGTTATAATTCTGACCATTTTTAAAGGTCACATAGGTCACACATGTCACATGAGGTGAACACCAACATGTTGGACACGACCCAAGGGCCATGTATCTAAGTGTCCCATAGAACTCGATCAACATACTTTTGATACACCAAGCATTTTTATAATTCCTGAGACCATTTTTTAAGGTCACAATGAGGTCACAACAGGTCAACACAATGACAGGATCAACCCCACCACTGGGGCAATACCCAAGGGCCAATGTATATAAGTGTCCTGAAAACGATCGACATAGGCCCTATGTGGATACCCCAAGCAATGTTATAATTCTGACCTTTTAAGGTCACATGAGTCACAAAGGTCACATGAGGTCATCACATGTGGGACACTAGCCCAAGGGCCACTGTATCCTAAGTGTCATGAAATCGATCAACATATGTGGATACACCAGCAATTTTATAATTCTGACATTTTTAACCCCGTCTACCGAAGGGGGGGTCGTTCCCACCCCCCCCTTCAGGTTTTTTTCCCCCGGCTTGCTAAAACCCCACCCCCTTTTTTGGTGCCCAAATTATTTATGGTAATTTCAATTGACATGTTCCCTCATTTTATATCCAAAAACAAACATCCACCAGGGTAGAGTACGATACAGGGTGATCCAAAGTGAATCGAAGGGGGGGGTGGTAACCACCCCCCCCCCCCCTCCCGTAAGAGAAGTGCCAACAGCCTAAAACACAACACAGAATCATGCACACCCGTGGATTTGGTAACAATAGATCGCGATGGTCCTCCTCTTTCCATTGATACCACTAATGAATCCAACAGGCCTAGAATTACGTCACAGTGACGTCAGAAAGTGTCGCATGTCAGCAAAACGTGCCATTTCCATAGACACACACAGTGAAAAATTTCATTTTTCGCCAAAAGGTTAGGAAAATCAGATTTTCATGCGGTTTTTGACTCTACGTGATGGGAAATACTGAGGTTTATATCATGCAAACATCATTTAGAGCTAATATAAGGGTGTTTGAGTCGCTAAAATTGCGAAATATCAATAGTTCCCCCTAGAGTCATTTTTCGGTACTTTCCTCCTCAACATAATGAACGTCAGGTGACGTTCATAATGGGGATGTTTACTTATTGTGGTACAATGGGAAAAAAAAGAAAAAACTGTAAGCTATCCTTGGGTACCAAATTACAGGAATCCGTTTGTTCAATACCGAAAAAATCACAGGGGGGGGTAACCACCCGGCCCCCTCTCGAGTTTGTTACAAAACTGATGGCTCAGGTATACGAGGGTTAAGGTCACCTAGGTCAACAGTGGGACCTACCCAAGGGCACAATGTGATCTAATACATGAAAGCGCTCCAATATGTGAATACAACCAAGCATACTATAATTATGACCATTTAAGGTCACAACACGAGGTCACAAGGCCACATGAAGGTCACCAAACATGTGGTACAACTGCCCCAGGTGCCATTGTTCTAGTGTCCATATAAATCGTATCGACATATGTGGAGACCCAAGCATTTTATAATTCGGAACCATTTTTGAGGTCACAACGTGGAGACAGTACCCAAGGTCATTTTTATCTAAGTGTCATAAATCAATCGACAGATGTGGATACACCAAGCAATTCAATAATTCTTACCAGTTTAAGGTCACATGAGGTTCCATCAGCATGTGGGACCTAACAAGGAGTATGTATCTAGTATCATGAATCAATCGACATGTGGATACACCCAAACACTTTATAATTCGGATCATTTTTGGAAATACCTCTAGATGACCTTTGACCCCACTCGCAAGAACGGTACTCTGGGCACTACCCGGACCTTACATGCAAGTGACATAATGTGTGCATGTATGTGGAAAACAGCAGGCAATTAATTATAAGGGTTAACATTTTTGACCACAAGCACAAGATAGATACAAAGGACAACGTGGCATCTGTTGCAGAACCTTAGTGACTTCATTGGCACGGATTTTTTCGCTAGTGTAGTGTACACTTGCGAGCTAACTTGACCACATTGAAGGGAGGGAGACAAGTTGTACCTCTCTTCAGAGCTCTATAAGTTTATCAAAAAGAACAAATCGAATAAGGGCATTTTCAATTTGTTGTCGTCGTTACTAATATTAACGATTAATTAATAAAGTGTGCTTGGTCATATGTTTAGATTGATCGAAAGACGAGATGCTTTCCGCTTTCGATTGGGGTAGACGTTTCATAATTATAGAAGTCCCATTGATGCGATTGGTGTGTCATTTTACTTCCGTACACAGCCGTACAGCTGATCTATTGGGTTAGATTTGTTTACCAGTTCCCACCCAAAATATGATCATATAACACGGAGATGTATGGTCGGGGCAGAGGAGTTTCTGGATCTGGATAAAATGTTAATCGGCAAGATATATTTCAACTTGTTAGGGTCGTACATTCGCCAACTAAAGGAGTTTATGAAATTCATGGTGGCCTACGAAACGGCGGGATAGGCAAAAATGCGTTTTTTCTGGAGCGGGAAGGAGCCCGTTGTCCATTAAAATAACTTGAAATGTTCATAAACACCAGAGAAAGTAAACAAACTGCTGTTACAACATAGACCCGCTAACGTAACTTCTTCGTGATTTCGTTCGTTAGGAATCTAGGCCATGCTAAATTTATGAATGAATTTCTTCCCGCAAATAAAATTGAGGTGTGCTTTTAAGTTGCTTAATTTTCGTTATAATCTGCCGCTAAATTGATTAAATCAAAGTAAAATCCCAAGTTTGGATCGCAGCCTGGCTGAACAATCTGCCGATAATTTTCATGGAAATCCCCCCCCTATTCGGAGCGGCAGCCTGGTTGAAGATCTGCTAATCAGGTAAAGGCTTGCTAAAAACCCACAATACCATGTATCTCATTGACAGGGTGTTACAATTTTTAATCTATTCGCGGTCACAAAATTTTTGGTTTGGTTTGAGTAAATATAGATAACATACTATAGCTGACGCATTGTACAAGCTTTGAATTTTCATTTTTCATGACTGAGCATTACTATGTTTTCACCCCCATGTATCAAATGGACTATCCCAAACAACATTCTTCATTTATATGTTCAGTATAATTAGAAAGTACAAAGAAAACAACAGTAAATAAGTCAAAGTATTTTTGAAATCATTAAAAAAAAATTCCCCACCTAGATTTGAATCGAAAGAAATGATACTTTGCTATAATGCTCAAATATGTCATTCTCCTATTTATTTGTTATAATTTGTAAAATGGGCAAAAAACACACACACAATACCGCATGGCGATCGAACATGCATTAGACTGGCTGCCCGTCGGGGTGAATTTTGATTCAACAGAACATTTAGGCCTATTAACGATAACTTTTTCAAAATTTTAAAACATAATGGCATAGTAAAGCAATAAAAAAATGACGTGGTGAAAAGTAGTCATGACTATGAGCTGAAGAAGTAAACAAAATCTTCGACTAGGATCAATCGCATTTTAACACATGGACCTAGTAAGTACACAACGGAGTCCATCGGAAATTTCGGGCCATGTCGGCGCAGTCATTATCAATCTTTTTGCTTGCACATTTACGAATCACCCGCATTCGTGCCGACCACCAAGTCAAAAAAACGACGAAAGGTTCCCTGTAACTAAATGGGACCATGGCAATGAGCGGCGAGCAAGCTGCAATGCCGGTATGCCCCGTCTTATGTTGTTTCAGCTGTGTTCGGTAAACCTTGGGCAAAATTGGTGACCAAGGACAATGCGGAATGCGGAACAATGTTAAATGCAAATGAGGAACAGCCGATGTGGAGGAATTCCGATGGCAAAGTAATAAGGATGGTATGTGCCTATTGCGGACGGGTTCCTTCAGTACATGTAGTGCGAACAGTGGCCGCAGGAACAGGCGACAAGAGCCTGGACTCAACAAGGCGCGGATACTGAGAGGGAGAGCTAGAAAAAGAACCAAGGGTGCCCCAGGGCACGGGAGAGAAAGAGCTGAGGGGAGGAGAGGGGTGAGAGAAAGGTTGGGAGGAACGTGAGAAGGGGAAGGATAGAGAGGCGCAATAGAATAGATTGGTGGATGGGAAGGTTGCAGACAGACGGTGTGTCGGACTAATTTGGATCACGAGGACAACGAAGAGCACGGGCTAAAGGGAAGAGGTCCAGGGGAGAGTGAGAAGGGAGCGCAAGGAGGATGTGAGGGGCGGGAGCAGGCAGAAGTCATGTTGTAGCAAGGGGGAAGAGGGGCAGAGATACAAGGAGATAGAGGGGGGTGGGTGAACAGGGGAGGGTTGCCAATAGGAACAGGACCTAGGAGGCGGGGGAAGCTCGCGGGGGAGCCGAGGTAGAGGAGGAGGGGGAGCGGGAGGAAGCGGGGCCGAAGGATGGGGGGGGGGAACGTGAGAGGAGAAGCGGGGGAGGCATGGGGGGGGGGGGAGGAAAGGGGAGGGGGGGGGGGGGGGGGTGCGGAGTGGAAAATAGAGGTTGGGAAAATGGAGGCGACGGTGAGGGGAAGGTGGCAGGGGGAGGAGCGAGAGACAGGTGACAGAGGGGGTGAGGATGATACTAGCCAGGGGGCTGAAAGGAAGGGAATGATGTGGCGGGAGAAATCAGGCGTCCTTTGGATCGAAGCGGGTAGGCGGAGTGAGGAGAGGAGGCGGCCCGAAGGGGGAAGGGTATGTCAAGGGGAAGGAAGGGAGGAGGGAAAAGAAGGTGAAGTGGGGGAAATAATAATGCGAGGAACGGGAGCGAGGAGAGCGAAGGGGGAGAAAGGAAAGGTGTAAGGAAAAACAATGAGAGGTAGTAGAGCGTGAGGGGATGAAATAACACCCAGTACCGGTCCCTGTAAGAGGGGTGGCAGGAGCACGGTCCCATATGAAGGGTGACGGCGAATGACGCGCTATGCAGAGGAGTTGGATTAAACCTCAGCGGCGAGAGGGGGAGAAGAAAGGGAGTAGAGAGGGGTAGGGACGAGTGGGCGTGGAATAGGCAGAATTGAGGAAGTTATATTAACCGCTGGTTGGGGAGGAAGGGGGAGGGAAATCTTGAGTAGAAGCACGCAACCAAAGATAGAAATGAGGAAAAGGTGGAGTCTTGCTGAGGTGGGGCTGGCGGCAGCTGTCCTAGGTGGAGGAGGTAGGCTGGCGGAATAAGTCTTGAGGCGAAAAGGGGAACTCGCAGGAAGAGGGAGAAATAGGATAAGATGCCAAGTGGAGGGGGGGTTACTATCCGCAAGAGGGTTGCCATTTCGTATCGCGTTTGCTCGGGCAGGTCGGGGGAGGAGGTAGAGTAGTGTGGTCGGGAAAGGAAGGATGGTTGGGGAGGAGGGGAAGAGCGGGGAGAGAGAAGTTTGGACTTACGTTCTGCTGGCAGAAAAAGACCAGCGGGGGGAGGGGAGCAAGGGGGGGGGAGTAGGTGGGTAAATGCAGGAGGAAAGTGGGCTAGGGGCAGTTAAGGCGGGGCAGGGAGGGGAGGGGGCGGGCCGGGAAATAGATGTGGCGGAGAGCAAGGCGGGGCGGGAAGGGAATGAGCGAGGGAAGTAGGGAAGTGGTGACGTGGGAACACACGGGAAGGATGAAGGGGAAGAAAGGAGGGCAGACTGCGTGCAAGGGCGGGGGGGGGGCAGTCGGGATCCGGCCGAATGGTGGGGGGATAGGGGAATAGCTCGCGGGGGGTGTTTATGGGTTTAGTATTTTTCTTAAAGGGACCGGGGGAGTAAAGGGGGGAGGGGGGGGGGAAGGAATGGAGGGTAAAGGGGGTGGGGGGAGACGGAAAGGGGTACTGACTTTAGGTAGGGGGTAAAGTAGAGTGAGGAGAGAGAGGCGGGTTGGGGTGGGGGGGGGGGAAGGGGGCGGTGGAGGGAAGGTAGTGGGAACGGGTGGGAAGAGAGGGAGAGGGGAGGGGGGAGGACAGTGGGGGGGGGGCGTTTACGGGTAGAAACGAGGCAAGGGGGGTGGAAAGGAGGGGGGCTGAACCAGGGGGGTAGGGGGGTGGGCTGGAGGGGGGGAGGGGAAGGTAAGACGCGCTAGAGAGAGCAGGGGAATACTTTAGGAGGGGAGGAGAAGGGACCGCGGAGGGAACAGGGGTAAGGGGGAGGAAAGGCAAAGGCGGAAAGGGGGTGCAGAAAGGGGAGGATGGGCAAAGGAGACAGGGAAGGGAGAGAATCCTGGAGAGGGGTGAGGGACAAGGCCAAACAGTGAAAGGAGAGGCGGGGGAGGGGGAGGAGGAGGGGAGGGGTAGCCAGCGAAGAAGGGAATGGGGAGGGGTGGGGAAGGGGAACGAGAAGGTAGGGAGGGGAGGTGGGGGGGGTGGGCGGGGAGGTGGCGGGGGCGGGTCGCCGACGACCCTATCTGTCCAATACCACAATTCAAATACCTATTCACATTTCATCAAGTTCTCAATCGCCCCAAGAACCCAAAAGCAACCCTATAGGACAAAGGTTCGCTCCATAGGTCCGCACTGTTCGCAGACAACATACAAGCCAGGACACAACATTACAATAGTAATGGCAGACTTGTCTCAAAATCATCACAACTCGCTCCAATTGAGAAAACTAGCTCAGTCATAAAATACACAATAGGCCTAAGAAAGAAGACCCATAGGCCACAACCCCCAAACACAACCATCTAACTGCAGACGGGACGTCAGAAAAAACCCCCGCAATCGCACAGACTCCCATTTAATGCTTAACAACGCTTTACCAAACCACCACTACCCCAAATATAAAAATGGTGCGGCGCATCAACATTCGCAATCCGTTTTAATGAAATATTTCATTTTAAACAACAACACAAATGACCTGCACTGCGAATTTAATAACAGGCCATACACATAACACCTTTTACACGTATGGCTTGTATGACACTAATAGCTCAACAGAACATCAGTGCATGGAGTCTTGATCTTTGGTCTGTCCATTTGAAAACGCATGGTTAATCTAGGTGTCGCTATTAAAAATCACGCTTGCAACGGCTGCGGTTCGTTACAACAACAACCACAACAACACGTAAGTATTGACTTGGTTATCTTTGGGTACGAACGGGGTTACATGTGCGACAAAAAACAGCCAAACGCAAAAACAAACGCACAACAGCACACTTCGAGGCCGATTTTGCGCCTACGAAATTCATTCACCTTGAAGAGAACATACCACACCTTGTCACACACCACTTTTGAACAAATATGCTCAAATGAGTGAAACGGAGATAGATTTTTTCGCCCTCTCTGCCGAATCGGCCCGATTAGATTGGCTTCATTATCCTTAATGAGCCAAAATGAGGTGTTAGGAACCAAATGCACCTTTTAAAAAATATTGATTTGGAAAGTGGCCCTGCATTACCTGATGTACCTTACTGACACTATGTGTAACTAGTCAAAGGGTTACGTTTAAAAATTTCCAGAAAAGGGCGTTCCCAGTTTTTTAAAGCCGGGTGTTTTACAAATCTTTATAATGCATACCAGAGTATTAATTCAACCCCTGAATGACAGGCCAAAATTTTATTTTTTAGGTGGTTCCATGCAATAGTAAATGGTTACTTCATTGTCCATACGTAATTTTAAACAACTCATTATTAAATGATGTGACGCCAGAAAATAGACCAGATTATCTGGGTGTTGTATTTTTTTTTAAATAATTTCACTTGCAAGTTACTTGTAACTTATGAACACTGACCAGTGTATAATGTACTGTTTTATATACCCGAAACCACAAAAGAGGCAATTTAATGGCAATGACTTTTTTAAAATCAATGATGTTGTTATGGAAAACCCTGTTCAATTTGCTTTTTCAACTTTCCCAGGAACAGCAAATATTTTTGCTGTTTTAATATTTGTTACGTCGTCGAGATTTCAATCTTAGACATGCTCCAGGTGGCCCTGCATACAGGGAGTTTTTGTCAATCTGTGTGTGAAGCTTTTTACACACACTTTTAATGGAGAGTAATTCATACTTTCTTCATTCGCTAAGTGTTCCCTTACTGAACCCCCCGGGGGGGGGGGGGTTCTCACCTTTGGTTTTGGGTAGGAACGTGCCTCCACGACTCTGAGAAGTAGAACCAGAGCTATACCATGTTATGCCAAAAAGGGACCCATAGCTATACCAGGAATGCAAATTTTAGGCCAAATCAATTTTAACCGATGTCTATGGCACATCCCTTAGTCAGTTGTGTTGAGAATCCCCCCCCCCCACTTAACCTGTAGTTTTCACTTTCAATACATTTATTTGTCAATGTCAAAATTTGTGATGTGAGTAATCACCTGCTTTGGCCAAATGTGATATATCACTTGAAACTAATTCATTTCTGAGTCCTGGTCCAACCTCTGGGGTGGCAATTTACTTGACCATGGACAATCTCCTGTGTTTTGTCAACTGTCAACATTGACTATGGTGGTGTGATAACCGAGTATGGTAAATTGTCAACTTAATACAAAATTACTAAATACATACAATATAATCGACTAACATAACAACCGATTTCAACCATCGCCACTTCAAATTGGGCTAAATTTCCCCACTTATAATACCAGACTAGGTTTTTAACACTTTTAACTCCCATAAAAAAAATATTGAAAAAAAAGCAAAAACAATTTCACATTCGTAAAAGGTGACAAGCTACAAGGTTAGATGTAATCATGCAAGTTCCCCAGACAGAAATAAAAAGTGGTTGCATTTAACCTTGCTTCATGAGTACAGAGGGTGTTTTTGAATTGAACTAATCCCATAATACATTGCAATTTGCCATATACTGTTCTGTATAACCTATGTCAGTATTTAGGGCAGTGTAAAAAGAAGTTTAAGGAGCACAAAAACAAAACCTTTGATTATTAATTTTTTTTTTAAAGTACTAGTGTTTTGTGTGCAGGAATGGGTGCAAAAGGTCGAGTTTTATGTTTAAAAGGGATTTTTTGTGGGATCACATGCCGGAATCATGCAGGGATTATTGCGGTGAAACTACCAAAACTGATGGCATGGGATGGGCCTAAATATGCTTTCTTAGGTAGCTGTGTGTTCTCAGGCCTTAGGATTGAGTTGAAGTGAGAGAATTTTGGGCGGTTTCAAGTTAACACAGTGCAAGGTTAAAGTTCAAGCGATTACTTATTATGCGCTTTTTGAACGCATATGTTGCACATTGCATTCGTGAATGAGACTTGCATAACTAAGCACTATCTCCAGGAGCAACTGGGGATGAGTGTAAAGTACACATGTACAAGGCACATGAACTTTAGACACTGGGGAAGATAATGGTGGGAAAACAATACAAACTACCCTTCGGGGCAATTAACATAACTATCAATCTACCTAAGATAAGCATGAAATTTATTGCCAAGTAATTATCAGACTAGGCTGCAACTGCAATGCCTCTCTAGGCCAGTATTGATAATCATGGCTTTCAGCTTTCAAAAGCAATGCATCTACATTGTAGGGACAACAACACATTCCGAATAATCTTTGCCTACCAACACAATTCATGGCCAAAACAACAAAGGACGAACAAATGCCCCAAAAAACGCAACCCCCAACATCTGCTCAGAATTTTCAATCCAACAACATAACTTTTCAAGAAATGTCATTACTTTACTTTGGCATACCTGTGATATTGTCAAAAATTGACAGACAAGAGAGACTAGTTTATGAGAGAACATTGGGTTTTCCTACTCAATTTGCTACGTGATGAATAGCCTATAAGATTAGGCTAAAAAATATGAGTTTGATGAGTTTTTTTTTTCGATGTTTCGGATTAAGTGCAAATCGCTGCTATCCCTTTAATGCATGGCCTGATGCTTGGTTGTGTAATTGTAACCTTGTAATTTAATGTCTTCAGTTGCAACGTTGGGACAATGTGACAACAATTTTTTGTAAAATGCACTTGGTGTTGGCGATATTGACACACTGGAGCAAAAAGGTGGACAAATTTTGCAGCAATAAAACAGACTATTGATATCATTTTAATGTTTTTTGTGCTAGCCATGGTTTGAACTTATTGGGCATTTAGAGACTGCTGTTTTACCTTTTGGGTGGGGGGTCTTTATTTTGATGCAATGGATCCTAATGATTATGCAACCTCTCTGTGAGTGATGTGCAAATTAAAATCCCACCCGATTGTCTGTTCGGGTCCCCTCTAAAATTTACAGATTCACTCACAGTGTATTCCACCACGTGCTAACGTCTATAAATATATATCAGCAATGTAAATTGGTGGCCGAGTCTGTGGGCGGAAAGTCCCAGGGGCTGGCTATATTCCTATCTTGAGCCAAAGTGAAAAATGTGGCATCATGTACTTAGCGACTCGTTGCAAGTCATCATTCAGTTTGGCATTTTGATAAAAATGTTGGGTAAGTTATTTTAACCACCATGATTGCAACAAGAATCTGTTTGTAATAACTGTAAAGAGACACTGGCACATTGGAAAAATAGTGCGCCCTCAGAGTTTTCAAAATCGTATTTTTTTTTGCATGGTAAGTACGCTTATTATATACAAAGACCTCCACCACCAAATGATTAAGACCAATCAGCTTCCTTATGGTAAAACAGAACATTTTATCATTACCGTCCGCCGGCGACGTTAAATTCAGTCCAGCAACGACGAAAATGGCGTAAACACAAGAACACGCCAAGCCGTATGCATGTTTCCCACGCTAGGCACACGGTTTTTGAATCTGTCTATTAACCTTTTGTGGTTTTTAATATCAGTGATACGAGTCAAAATATTCATGTTAATATACACATTTGTTGATTCCAGTAAAGTTATGGAAACTTAAAGACGTTGGCCTACACATGCCTGGATGTCTTTTAAGCCCATATATGTCCCCTATCTGTTTTGGGGAATGTTATTTTTTTGTGTAAAAGATATCTCTGTTTTTCCAATGGCCTAGAACTATCATTGAGAGCAATTGAAGAAATTTCATATTTTGGTGAAAATGTGCCAGTGCCGCCCGCCCGCGGTTAAAGAACGTAGGGTTTAGTTATATTTCTTCTGAAAAGTGCCAATGCCAGGAGGTGGCCTTTACCATGCATAACCAAATGTCCCTTGAGTACTTTTTGGCAGCGTGCCTTTTCCCAACCTTGAGACTCTTTGGATAAGTTTTTACATTATGACTCCAACCTGTTAACTTAAGAGTTGTTGAGTACCCACCTCAAACAGAGCATCTTTAGCGCTTCCACTAGGTTCCGTGCCAGAGATTTTATACCTCTTGGTGTTTGAATCAGTGAGTTGATTGAAACACATTTTCAATGGTTCTTTTCTTGACTTGTTTTAAAAAACAAAACAAAACATATGTGAAAAAAGTTTATAGATAGCGTGGATAGTTTGAACATTTATTTCTGATAAATTTAACTTGGCAGTACTACAGAACAAATTAAAATTAAACATATCCAATTTTAATTTGAATGCATTAAATAATCATGTGAATTCAGTAAATTTTATGTTTAGGGTTATGGATCCAGTTACAAAAAAACTTTAGTGTTGTATTCCCCATCTGTCACAACGGCTTTTAGTATAAGGTAATATGGCCACGAATGTTGAGAACAATATGGACAAAGTGATGGGTAATATGGATATGTTAACAAAATAATTCATCATCCTCTATCACTTAGTAGCATAGAGGTTGGTGTCAGGGTAGTTTGAAGGAATGAGCAACTCCTGAAGTTGGAACATGGTTTGGAAGGTGCAGGCAGCACAAGATGGCATGATTTGAATAAACACATTTTTTGGGGAACCTTGTTCACTAATCCTTCCTTTTTTTTCCATTTATTTTTTTTTGCAAATGAATGGGTAGGCAGCTGGTCCTGTTCCCCTGTGGACACCACCCTTGTGGTAGCAAATTGGGCATTATATGTTTGGATGTACTAACTTCATAAAGTGCTGGTCACAAAATGACACTTGTCAAACAAAATCTTAAATTCAGTTTTCAAATTTCAGTTTATGTCCATTTCTGGGCTTCTTTGCTGCAAAACCCCATCTCATCTTAGTTCCAAAGCTACCTGTAATTGTCCTTGTCCTCGACAAATGACAAATGGTTGTCCCCAGTTTGGAAACAATTTCCTAAGCCACCACCGTGTGCACATTAGATTAAAGCCAAAAATATTTTTAAAGTGGTTAAGGAAATTTCTGTTTTTTTGCAGAAGGTATACAGAGGGTCAAAATTTTACAACACGCATCAAAAAAATTTGTTGCATAGTAAAGCAAATAAATCTTCAAGGTAATATACAATCCTTTATTTAAAACAATAGTTGTGCCTATTCAAATCATTGTTCTGGAGTGTTTCCTGACAATTCTCAAGTTGTCTCACTCCCTGTCTCACTTAACGCCCTGGTTTCCCTGCGATTGTTCCTATTATATAGTCCATACAATAATTAAGGCATCTTCGGAGCAATCTTCATTAGATCTGGGATATTTGTATGGCTTTCCCCCTACAGCCCATTGGGTCCTCAATGAGCATCCAGCCAGTCTTGAAGCTGATTATTGAGTCGTCTTAGCTTCTTCCTTGATTGTGATACTGCCTTCACCTCACCCAACACTACATCCAGATTGTCAGATGCCACATGGTATTCCTGTCATGTGAGAGGGGAACATTAAAACATTTGTACAAGTTTATGTGATACTATGATACTTGATACAATATGATATTTGTAGCTATTACAATGATTAAGGCAATATTGGTATCATTTTACTTATGTAAGTATGCAAGTATTGGAAAAGGAACACTAGAATTTCACAGTTCTTGGCTTAGTGTGACTATATTAAAGAATATTTTTTTTTTTTGTATCAAAGAAATAAGCTGTGGGCTGCCAGACTATCTTACAACTTGGACCTCACATGACCTTGACTTTGCACCTACGACTCAAGTTAGAACTTGCCAACTTTTTCAATGCAAGGTCAATTTTACATTTTTAGCCTATTTTTCACCTCCCATCCATCACTTTGGGATCACCCTGTATCTTACCTATACCCCGGTGGATGTTGTTTTTGAATGAAAAGAAGCGGAAAATGTCAATTGACAATTACATTAAATAATTTGGCACCAAAAAAGAGGTGCTTCAAATCCGGCCAAGCACACATTTTTTTCTTAGACTCAGCAAAGTCTAATAAGTCTCTTTCATCAAATTGGTTTGATCATGTTATGCTATCTAACTAAAATCCCCCTTCTGGCTGAAGCTGTCAGCAGGGGGATAAAAAAATAGTTTATTTCTGATAAAATCCTCCCTAATCTTGCAGTTCATTTTACCTCATTGGCATCTTCTGGTCTGGTATCAGCATATTCCTTCTGTAGGTTCTGAAGGTCAGTCAAGAAAGTACTGATCTTATTGAGAGCCTTATCCTTCTCTTGCTTGCTGGATGCTTGTTTCTTCTCTGGGCAATCTGTATGTCCAATCTACATATCATGAAAAAACATATCAAAGAAAGCTAACAAAAAATAGGCTTGTACATGGTTACCTACAATGCACATGTCTATTCTTTTTTGATATTTCATTATATTTTGTTGAAAGCGCACTGCACTCAACCATTATATTCGTCAAGTGTTCTCTAGTTAGTATCTAGCGAACACTTAACCCTAACCGGACCGGGTCGTTTTGCCGACCAACGGCCCAAATGCAACGAGGTGCAATCTATGTTATTTTAACAACGGCCCAGTGCGAGAAACCAATTTTGCGTTTCATTGCAAATCTCGCCGTTTTTTCCCGGCAACGAATAAGTAGCGTCAAGTCAATAACGGCCCATATGCAACAAAAGCATCGCAGCATTTTCCCGAAGAGGGCCTCAGATGCAACGAGGAACATCGCGCGCATTTTGCCTGGGAGGGATTTCCGGAAAGACGTCCCAGATTCAACGAGGAACATCGCTTGCGAATGCAATGAGAACAGGATAATTAAATAAATAAATAAATAAATAATGGATGCGTACTGCACAATGATCTGCATTACATCTGTAGCTTAGAGTTCGCCATTCGTGAGTGGCGCTATTACGCTATCGTCATAGTGTGCGTGGCGCTATTACGCAACGTCATGCTCCGGTTTACGTCATGAATGCGTTTATGCATAATTTAAACGTGCATTATCGAAAATGGTGGCTCTATCACCATCGATAACGAAAATTGTCTATGGCATTTGTACAACAGTTCACCGCCTGAGGAAAAGCAGTGCGCCTTCTGCGGGAAAACCGTCCAAAACTGCAGTGAAAAGCATCGCATCAATTTCCCCGGAATGAACGTCCCAGGTTTGTCAAGCGGAACATCCCGTCATTTTTCTGGGAAGACGGGCCCCAGATGCAACGGAGGAACATCGCTTGCATTTCCGTAAAGACCGGCCAGCATGCCACACGCGGACATCGCGTCATTTTCCGGTAGACCGGCCCAGATGCCATGAGAGTCATTTGCGCGACAAAAAAATAGTTGTTGACGGCCGAGATCAAACGAGAACATTTTCCGAGACCGGGGGGTAAACCACGTTTTCGTTGCAAACCACCGCATTGCATCTGGGCCGCGTTAGGTTAACAGACATAATGCAGACATAAAGCTAGGTTATGATCTAGATAAAGGTCTAGACCTTTATCTAAATTTAGATAATTGCGGCTGGATGAATAAAATTTAAAAATATAGAGGTCGACTGGGATTTAACACACTGGAATCCAAGGCAGTGGAATTATGTGAATATTTATGTCAAATACTGTAATCATACAGGTACTTTATAATGGGAAATCAGTAAAATGAATATTCATATCATAATTTACATTATGTACTCCACAAACCCCGTTCCACAAAAAGTGCCAAAAATATTCCAATAGTATAAATCATGTGTGTAACAAATCTTACTTGTATTTATGCAATGCTTAAAATATGCCCCCGCTGAATGTCGCGATCATTAAGAAGAGACAACTTAAAACTGCACCAGACCACCTCCCCTTAATTCAGCTCTGGACAGATAAGGTCAAAACATTTTTATCACAGAAATTCCAGGTTAACATGTTCTAAATTCCAGGGGTAGCATTTTTCTCACAGATGGACATATGGACGGAGCCTTTTTTATAGTCCCCATTTCGAACATAGTTTCTTTGGGGACAATTTGGATGTAATTATATCTTTATCTTGAATGATCCAAATTCTGTTTAAAGTGGTTGGTGGCAGCATCCAAGTGATCAATTAAAGGTGCAACGAGAGATTTCAAATAACAGTTGTCCCTAAAAAATGTGAAAATTCTGATTTTTGTACTGGTGTAAAGCTTTCTATAAAAATAAATATCCCCATCTGAAAGGATTAAGCTGAGAACTGTTTCTTTGGTACCAAAATTGTGAAATTTCTAATTTCCTATAGGAGCAAATACAAAATTCAGCCTTTGTTTTCTATTGAAATATAAGCATATACAAATCACCTTTTGTTTTCATTTTAAGTTATTTTTGTAGCCAAATAAAAGATACGAATCTATTGCATGTCTAATCTATATGAAATCATTACATATCACAGAAAATATGTACGACTTGAAATCTCTCGTTGCACCTTTAAGGGAAAGCCCATCTGCAATGCAATTCAACTGTTATGACAAAAACTTAAACCATGGCACAATTTGTCACATATGGTACCAAACCCGGTTTTGTACTTGTGCTTATACCACTACTATCAAAGGCTTCACAATGAATTGCCCCTTTTTTATTTATCATGTCCACAAGGTGTTTTTATCTCCAAAATAAACTTGTATGGAGAAAAAAAAGAGAGAAATGTTCCAAATTCCATTCTCATGAAAACTATAGATGGTGTCCTTCTTTCCTAATCCAGCAATGTCTTTTGGCTGCATTTGGATTTTAGCTTTTCAAATGGCACCAAAACATTCACATAACTTTTACATCTGGACAGCCAGGCAGACAGAATGGCTGACTGGGTTGTGTCCTCAGGAACATTTTGTTCAGGAGAAAAAAAAAAAAAAGAGCTTCATATTATGGTGTAGAAAGGCAGAATAAATTGGTTGATGAAAAAATACATCAGTCTTCGGACCGCATGTGTCGCCTGCCATCGCGGTTTGTTTATGATAAGCCTTATATGATCTTGGCATGTGACCTTTGACCGCATCAACAAATGAGGGATGCAATGTTGCACAGGACTGAAGCAACTTTTCAATTGAGGTCAATTTTACATTTTTAGCATATCTTACAACTTTACCTCACATGACCTTTGACATTGGCATGTACCTCTGACCTCATCAATAAGAGAGGGATCCAATGCTGCACCTATGACTCAAGTTTTGTTCCAATTGAACTTCAACTTTTCAATTTAGGTCAATTTTACATTTTTAGCATATCTTACAACTTTACCTCACATGACCTTTGACCTTGGTATGTGACCTCAACAGCAACGAGGGATCCCATGTTGCATCTATGATTTTGGTTTAAATCCATCGAAGTATGTGGATATTACAGGCAAATGTTAACCCTTTTTCACAACAACAACAGACATCAACAGTGGACAAAGTGATCCCTATGCGACACAAAAATGAACTCAAAATAAGGTAGATGACTTTTGACCCCAAGTATCCCTAAACATCTCAATTGACCAAGCAGTAATGCAGGTATCAAAGAACACCGTCAACTCTCCCCTTAAGGATCACAGTGATTCGATGCCATTTCACATATAACATTTTTGGACAAGAGAAATTATGGTGTATCTTTGCCATATGTTATTTTGGGCATGAATCATCCTCATTTTATGCTTTTTGGGATGTGGTGAAACTTGAACATATATTGAGTAATGTGAAACTGTGATGAACAAAAATAATAGAGGCTGGATGAATCTGGACCTGATAACTTTTGAGGAGTAACTTTTGATTGTAACCTAATATTTATTCAAGGCATGTGAATAAAGGTTGAACCTTGACATAAGCAGCGATGTGGGAGCATACAAAAAATTATATTATTTTATAAGAAAATTTATTATAATAGCTTTTAAAGGGGCATTTTGTGATCCACAGCCTCGTCCCCTCGACTTACCCAACCCCAAAAAAGTTGAGATATTCAAATCATCTGAACCGTTAACATTAGTAATCCAGGTGTGCCAAATATTACGTGCGAATTCGGTCTTGTCTGCAAAAAATTAGCAATTTTGTATTTCTGGTCCGTAAACGGACATAAAATTATAGCACAGTGGCCTATGGGACCGTGGGAAACAGGCATTTGCTCATAACGGTAAACCGCAAAGTCGGATGCAGCTAAAAAGTTGTGAATAAGCTTTTCTCAATGATATCTAGTGAACAATGAATAAAACAGAAGGTGCTGGAATCACGAAATGCACCTTTAAATATAAGGGACAGGTGTTTACAATATCAGGCTTCAAAATCTGAGATATTTACAGGGAAAAGCAAGTCAGACTTTTTATATATATGCATTAGTATCAGATCTTTTGTCTGTAGGGCCATTCCATGCCAATTCAACAAATCGAGTACACCATCACTTCATGGATTTCTTTCTTTTTTGGTGTATTGAAAGATATCATATTCATGAGAAACTAAATCTTGAAAATTTGAGCTCTGTACCTCTTTTCGTTTCATGCTACAGCAATTTTAAATTTGAAGGGGGTCACCTCAAAAACATGTACCGGTGTGAAATTCAATATTCAGAGCAGACTTGTAGTATGAGTACTTTTTCTGAGTACGAGTATGAGTACGAGTACTTGACCCCAAGTATGAGTACGAGTATGAGTACGAGTATGAGTATGTGGTCCTGCATATCGAGTACCAAAATTTTAAATCCCGAGTACGAGTACTTGTGCCTGAGTACAAGTATGAGTACGAGTACTTGTGCCTGAGTACAAGTATGAGTACGAGTACTTTTGCATGAGTATGAGTACTTTGCAAAATTGCAGCCTTTGTAATCTTGTTGATGATGAAGATGACAATGATGAAGATGACGATGGCAATAATAATGATGATGATGTACTCCCGCCACCAAGACTTGAGAATGATGTATACGGTACTTGAACCTGTGTAATTTGCTCGAAATTTGTTGATTTTCTTTAGACAAAAACAAGTTCAGTTGTTTACATGGAAGTATGCTGGTTTGGGCAGTTGGCCCACCAAGGATCATGGATGAATAAACCGTCAAAGGCACAGTCACCTTACTCTCTAAAGCATGCGTACTGTCACTACTGTGTAATACATGTTGTACCCATACCCGGATATAAAATGTGTACCTGTACCCATAGTCTTGTACTTTAACTCATATCCATACCATGCTGTGGTCACATGCTGGACCCATACCCATTGTCACATACCCATACCTATATTCATAGCCATCATGGGCTTGTATCCATCCTGGAGGTATGGTCTCATACCCTATACCCACAACATTATCTGCATCGGGCATCATTAAACACCAGTTATAAGACCCCCCCTTTGAAATGCAAAATGCTTCTTATCTTTGATCCATAACAACTTGAATATGAGGTAATATGAGACATGCTATGGTAGGGACCATGAATGTAATTTGATATACAATTTCTAAGGTTCGCATTCAGATTTTGGAAATTGTGTGTTCAAATTGTGATGACTCAATTCATATTCATATTTTTATTATTCAATTCATATTCAATTTATTCAGTAATACATCAAGATGACAGAAATTTACAAAAAAAAGCAGATACAATGTGATGATATGGCCCAGAATTACTTTGCCCAGACTTTTTCATTCAAATTTGAAACATGTATCCCTAAAATAGCCACAAGTATTTCTGAACGCATCATTTTTAAGCTTCTTGTCTTTTGATAGGGAATATGCATGGTAAAGCCTAAATCAGGTGTTCAATTTTCTGTTAAAAAACAAGTTCCTTTATCAACTTTAACCTATTAACCATCTCCACCGTAGGTTTAAGCTACACCTACCATGGCAAAAGGAAACAAACTGGATTGGATAAAAATGGGGTTTGCTTCATTAAATTGTCATGGAATGGAGCATTGGTAGTATTCATGTAGATATCACCTTGAAATTTGTCATTATTTTGAAACATTTGATTCTATATCAAACAAAACAAATTTCAAATATTGAGATTTATTTGAAACACAAAAATAATTTTTTACAAGACAAATTTGGGTGAAAATCACAATTTTGTTACTCAATTGTATGATTTCTTGTTAATTTCCCTTTTCTAGCAATAATGCATGCCTCACTTATTTTGTTGTAGTGTGAGTACTTTTCCTGAGTACGAGTATGAGTACTTGACCCTGAGTACGAGTATTTGATCCTGAGTACGAGTATGAGTACATCAAAATTTTAAATCCCGAGTACGAGTATGAGTACGAGTACTTATGCCTGAGTACGAGTATGAGTACGAGTACCCAAGCCTGATTATCGAGTATCAGTACGAGTACACAAATTGTACTCGACTCGAGTACAAGTATTCGTACTCGAGTACTACAAGTCTGATTCAGAGGGCCATAAGTAAAGAACTACAGTTGTGTGCAAAGTTTCAACATGGTGTCTAACTGCCTCATGTAGGTAAACAGGCTTCAAAGAATCTAAACTTTCAACTAATATCAGACAAAATTCCCAATGAAATGTACACAGAATTCTGAACTTTGCAACCTGGGTATCCAAGTGCAGTTTTAAGACTTTGAATCCAAGTTTGACCTTGAAGAACTCTAACAATGAAATCAAAATCAATATTATCACCTTATTAGCTAGTTTGGTAAGGAATTTATAATACTTTAATTATCCTAATTGAATTATATAGTAAAGAGTGAACTGTGCAAGTTAATACCCAGTTTGTTAAGTTCAGGTTTACTGTGTGTTTCAATGGGAAATCTTTCAAAACTGAATTACATGAAGTAGGGCTTTTTGAAGACCAGTTACTAATTATAGAAGACACTTAGACACCACAATGAAACTTTGAAAAATATTAAGGCAAGACCCCCCAAACATATTCACAGGCAGATTTGGTGCAGAATGTTGAACATTGGTTTTTAGGGGGGCCAAATCAAGGTCAAATTGAACTTTCTACTTTTTGCAACAGCTACATCATCTCCAATGAATCTGATATAATTTATGATTGTACCTAAGGGTACTATTTAAGATTAGCTAATCAACAGCCAAATTTGGAAGTTATATAATCCCTTTTTACTTTTTGACTTATGGACCCACCAAAGTATGGGTCTGAGTGGTATTTGAGCCATTTTTGACCCCCTGTATTTTTTTCTGTTCACTATTTGGGCAATCCTCTTCAAAAGGTTTATCCAGAATGCAAGTTTGAAGGATCTGAGGGTGTATTTCTTTACGTATATTCCCTCTGAATATTGAATTTCACCCGGTGCATGTTTTTGAGGTGACCCCCCCTCAAATTTAAAATTGTTGTAGCCAATGAAAAACGAAAAGAGGTACAGAGGGGTCACATTTTCCCTTTCCGGATTTCATGTGCTTCTCCTGAATATCTTTCATACACCAAAAAGAAAGAAATCCATAGGTGATGGTGTACTCGAATTGTTGAATTGGCATGAATGACCCTGTAATACTCTGATACACAGCCAATCACTTATAAATGTTAGCACATCCAAAGCTAGTACAAAGATACCAATACATATATTTTTATGATTTTATTGTGGATGCTCTATGATTTGCAAATGCAGTCTTGTCTCTGTATATTTTTTACATAGCTGACAAGAGACTTGAGGGTGAGGGTCATGATGCTTCTTGCACATCTGCATAAGCATACTGTAAAGCAAGCTTCGTAAAGAAATCGCCGTTTCAATCATTCACCACACCCTTCCTGGTTTAAACATATAGAGAAATCAGGCATTTTGAATGATGACGCTCAAGTGGTCCCCCGATTATCTTTTTTATTCCTAACACCAATCCGCATCTTTCCCCCACCTTTTTTTTTTTGAAGAGTGGGGGACCACTTGTTAGGATATTTGCCTTTGGTGCAGGGAATCCTCGTTCATCCAGGGCCGGAGCCACTTTTCTGGTAATTTATTTGAGTACCATTTTCTTCTGAATGTTGATTTGTGAGAACTATTGATTAAAACTGGAAATTCTGCTCTCGGGGGGGGGGGGGCCTGTGGTTCATGTTGGTACTTGGTGGCAAACTAACTCCTAATTAAACTACCATTAGCCCTCTGCCCTTCAGAGTTTACTTACTGATGGTCCCGTGTACATGGAGAATCATGCCTGTACTTGTAATCGCAGCCAGAAGCCAGTTTGATAACCGTTCGGGTGGTGGAAACCCCTAGTCTTTCCGCAGTCATCCTGGATCCCTGGGCATCACTGGGAAAAGCAAAAAACAGCATCTGAACACTGAATGTTTTACCCCAGGCTAAATAAAAGGTCTAATGAAATGTTGTTTGCAACCCAATTTTGCTGACCATACTGGCGTTTTTTGTTGTTTTTAAGTTAACAGACTCCTTCCTCTGTTTCCTTGGTTGATGTTCCGTGGTCTTTCCCTCTCTTCTTTCCGCGTTTTTTTGTAGCTTCTGAGCTACAATCATCTGAGTTAATAAACAAACAACATTAAAACAAAGTTGAACAGGTCTGTTTTAAACAAATATAGTTATATTAAAATTTAAATAAAAGCAAAACAAGTTTAATTATATTTTGAAAAAGTTAAGCAAAACTTTAACACATCACAGACATACATACGCACAGACGGACTAACAGAAATTTGGATTAGTATTGCTTCCTCCGTCCTTCCTGCACTCGTTAAGCGATATGAAAAATAGCCCGCCAAGGGGAAAAAGGCTTGGGCCTCAAAATCTTGTTTACTTCAGCGGCACTCTGGCACATTTTTCACACAAAATTGAACATTCTCTCTTTTCTTACATTTGCCTCTCAAATGATAGTCTAAGGCCATTGGAAGAAATCGAGATATGTTTTACACATAAAAATAACATACTGGAAAAACAAGAGGGACGTTAATAAGAGATTAAATACCTCCATGGGACCACGCAATTTGTAGGCTAACTTTTAAATTTTTCCATAACTTTTATCACAAATGTGTTATTATACAATGAATATCATAGACTCATACTCATTTGATATTAAACCACAAAGGTCATAGACCGGCAAACAGGGTGCACCGTAGGAAACTAACATAGTGGCGTGTTTTTCTGTGTTAAACGCCATTGTCGTCTGCTGAATTAATGTTGCCGGCGACATTAATTATAAACATCGTTCTGTTCCCTAGTATGCTGACTTAGTCTTAATCATTTCAGGTGAGGGCTAACTTATGTAAAAGCTTTACAAAAACCATGCAAAAATAATCGATTTTTGAATATCTTTTAGAGGGGCCACTATTTTTTCAACTGTGCCAAGTGTCTCTTTAAGCTATTTTGAAATCGGATTTGTTGATTTGGTCCTCTTGTTACTTTGGGGGGGGGTGGGGTTAGTGGTCAAGTAAAAATATATTTTGGCAGTTTAGGGTTGTAAGTAGGGTGTAGTGTAAGGTTAGGTTTTGTTAACCTATGCCACTATTTCAGTTCAGAAATATATGGGTTATTGCTTTAGGGAAGAAATTATAGTAAAAACCACAACCACATCCAACCCCCACCCCACACCACGGCCCCGCCCTCCCCCCGCCCCCCCCTCCCACCTAAACTCCCCCCCTTCTCTCGCTGGGCCTCTCCCTCCACCCCACACCCCCCCGCTATCGACCCATGCTCCAGCATTGGTATAGGGCACATTGACGTCTGAATGTTGGTTCCAACCAAAGGAAACCTCAAGAGTGCCATCGCTAATGCTCCACTGAACTCTCTCCGTGCTGGGCAATTGTGTATAAGTTAGAACACATAACTCAGTGACATTTGAGATGGTTTCCCAAATATTGGTTGATCCTTAGTATAAGCAGGCACAGAATTTGTAAGTAGGGTTTAGGGGTGTAAGTAGGGTTTAGGGTTTGTGCTTACACTAAGTATCGACCAAAATATTTGCAGGTCATTTAGGGAAACCATCCTAAAAAATACATCGCGGTCCAGGGACCGCGATTGTCATCTGCCATCGTGATTTGTGAATGGGGCCAAAGGTCACATAAGGTCATGAAGATCACATGAGGTCATCATCATGTCACCCCCCTCCTTTCCACCAAGTTACATCATTGTAGCCCTTACAGAACTCATACGGCATGCAATATATTAAGGGTTAACATTTTGACAACAGATACACACACACAGATACATATACATACGACCAGAGTAATCCCTATGTGCCTTCTGCAATCCTTGCAGATGACACAACCAGAGTAATTCCTATGTGCCTTCTGCAAAGACTATGGGTTGTTTGGACAGATTTCAATATATTTAGGCTGATTTTGAATATGCCCATGAAAATAAATATCTATAAATGTTTTGGGAAAAAAATTTACGAAAATTAATGTGTGTCGAGTGCACTCGACATCCGCATGCTAAGAGTTATGGTTTCCATGCACAAGAAATTTGAAAAAGGTTAACCAAACTTACATACCTACCGACGGACATACAGAATTTGGATTAGTATGAGGGACACAAAAACTGGCAACATACTGTATGTACACACAAAATTATGAATGGGAAAATTATTCTCTCCTCCCTCACCTTCTCTGTTAGGTCCTTCTCCACATACTGATAGAAGCGGGCAATAGCTTTACGCTGATGTTTGGTTGATAAATTTTGTCTGCAATAAATAGTTCATAGAGGCTTATTTTAAATTACAATTGCCAATCATCAACCATTTATTAAAATACAGTGCACTAATGGACATGCAATGGCTTTGTATGTGTGGCCCAAGATATGAATAAAGGGGAATACTTTTTGGCCAGTTGACAAGCAATATACATACAGTGTGAGTCAATAAAAACCCTACATTCAGGAAAGATTTTTTCTTCAAAGGTTAAATGTTATTTTTGCTTGAATATTTGCTTTGGTTGTTTACAGGGATAAACAGGCTATCAAAAGATTTTTATTTGGTGTCTTTCGGACTTTGGGTTCAGAAACTATGTCAATTTTGTGGAGAGACCTACAAATTCTGTTTGGCCGATTTTAGCCATACAATGCGGAGAGAATGACACATTCTAGCAAAGACAATTCAACATGCAATTTCAGATGGTGTTGATTTATTCTCAACAAGAACATATCAGTTTAAATAAAACGGTCTATTGTGTAATATAATTATAAAATATATTCAACAAATTAAATTACCATTGTTCAATCATAAAGAGTCAGGTATTGAAAATCACTCCATATCAATGTCTCAGTTCATGAACATAATGAAACTGCTCAGAGATTTTTGTTTTACATTTTTAAGGTAATTATTTTGCACAAATACAGTATACTCAGCATCCATAAATTGTGAGAACTAAAGCTGAAGTTTTCTGTAAATAAATTGGAATTAAAACTTAAAATTCAATATCTCACTTTTTTTTTTCAAGCGGAATACAAAACCTTCTATGGTTTCACTTTGGCTCCCAAATTTCGTTGTAAGTTAAAACCATGAAATCTTGCTAAACCAAAGTAAACTGTGGTCTTACACCAGCTATCTTATCTTGCCTTTCTTAATTGGGAAATTGAACATTTTTTCACTCAGCATTTTTCTTTTGTAATCTCTGGGATATTATTATTATAATCCTTCAATTATTCTCCCACCTTCTTATGTTTAACAATAATTTGGTGTTAAATGTTTTTTACTCAAATCACTGCTGAAGACCATGTTACTCTATGTAAACAATGCATATTTGTTTGGCTCAAAATCGGCCAAACAGGATTTTTCAGTCTCTCAGCAAAATAGGCGTAACTTCTTCCTCCAAAGTCGAAATGACACCAAATAAAGGTTTTCTGAAAGCCTGTTTATCCCTATTTATAACCAAAGCAAACATTTGAGCAAAAATAATTCTTAATTATTTTAATTATTTTTTATTCTGAATGTAGTTTTTTTTTTGACTTACACTGTGTATATATATATAAACACAAAATCAAAAGTAAGTTCCCCCAAAAGAACCTACAATAATTTCCAGGATATCCGTTGTTTAAAGATGAAACCTAGTAAAGGTTATAGCTATGGTTGTTAGAAGCGGTGTTGTGAAAAGGAGGAATCCCTTAATTCACGGCTGAATGAGCATAAAATTTAAAACACAAAATGCTTTAAAAATGCAAAGAGTGGTTATGTCCATATTTCACCGTGTTTACAACATGTAATGGAAGCGGATTAAAAAAATCCCTGCAAAGGTGCGACCATGCATGTCACTTTCTTTTGAAATCATTATACCGGTCACCGAGTCAGGCATAATAATGAATGCATCTATTCATGGGATAATGGGAGAGTCATAAGATTATAATGGTGAAACACATACAAAAGGAACTGGTATCAAAAATGTCGGCCTATACAACCAATAAATTCCTGACCACAACACTCACTGCAATACACCAACCACCAAGATACGTATAAAGATGGTACATTTAAGTCCAAACACGTGATTGCATTAATTAATTCATGCCCAGGTTATCTGACCAGGAAGGGCAATTGCAATTGGCCTGCTTGGAAGTTGGCAGGCCTGTCATATGATTGAGTTTTGCCGAATTTTTAAAAAGGCCTCATAGCTAAACATTTACTAGGTTTATCTTTAAACGAGAGCATCAACGATGCATGTAACCCCTTGCTTATGATACAGCAGGGTCATTACAGCCTGTCTCAAAAACTTGTATAAGTGAAAAAGTGCCCGGTATTTGGCAACTTACAAATATAGTTGTGACATGATACTTAATAACCTTCAAAGGCCACATCTTATAGCTTTCAAATGCCGTTTGTTTGTTCAAATTGTATGTGTAATCTCGAGATGTTTTAGTGAACACGGACGAGACAGGCGTGGAAGGCCAACTTTAGTGAACACTCCATGACTCAATGACTGATAACTCTCTCTACAGGTACGTTAGACTGTGTTATGGTCATGTTCATATTGATTTTGCTATTAACAGAAAATCAGGTGAAAATCGGTTTTTGTAACATGGAACACAAACAAGAATTTGATTTTGTAAAAATGGTAAACATGGTCTCTACCCCGGTGGTGTCACTTTCTATTCAAAGGCGTAACGAATGATCGTGCCCCAAGTCAAAAAATACGGGTCCCTTTTTCCGCGTTAGTTTAAAATTACATTTCTCAGCCAATTTTGGACCCCTTTTTACCATGAAAACGAGGTCAAAATTAACCTTAAAAACAATTTTTTATGCATTTCAAGTCCACTTTTACAAAATCACCCCTTTTTGGACATTTCAAGAACACACACAAAAACATATTTTCTTTTCAAAGATGAACTCTGTTATCCTTTTTACTGTTTAATACCATCTTTAAGCCTAATATAGGAAGAAAACAAATAACAGAAAAGTACACTGAGTTCAAATAACCGAAAAGTTCATTGAATTGCTCCCATTTCAAAATATCAATTCGATAAAAAATAACCTGTGATGAAAAATTGACAGAGTTAAGTCACTAAATGCTTGCTTGCCTTGGAAACATTGCAACAAGCTACAACAGTTAGCTCCTTATTATCATGACGTTCTTATATCAGCAAAAGTTACATCAGATAGAAAGGCAAGGACTTGTCAATATTAAAACAATTTATACTCTGAGGACAGTCGCCAATACGCCACCAACTTAATGACCCTGAGTCCCCAAACTTCAGCGCAGCGCGGCATTTCGAGACAAACATGGCCCTTGACTTTATGGTCAGCACCATGATGAATTCAAGAGTACCCTGCTGTCCTGGTTCCACAGACCAGCTGCATTATGATATCGCTTTGAAAGACCCATGGAATCAGCGGTCCTCTACATGGGGCACAGAGTTGGAGTAACAAAAGACCTTGGGAAGCCCTTGCTTACACTGATAACATGAAAGTAAACAAAAAGGGGATTCGACTTGCACTTTCCAGCGGAGTTGTCCAGGGAGTTGTCGAATATTTTTGGGGCAAAAACATAACAAAAATGTAATATGGATAATTAAAGTGAGAAGTGGCAAGATTTTCTAGGATTACATTTCGTATTCACGAAAAAATATACCCTTTTTAAAAATTATTGAGTAAATCGTCGACAAAAAGACGGACCCTTTAAAAAATCGCGTACATTTATGTTAGCGAACATTACTTTCAAAATTACACCCTTTTACGCGAAAAGGGAACGATCATGAGGACAACATGGTCAATATGAGTGACACCAACGGGGTCTCTACTCTTATAAAGGACATACAACGTTGGGTAAAAAAAAAATATGCACACCGTTGCGTCATTACAAATTCTCCAAGATCCAAGTGAAAAATCGATAGTAGTAGAAATTTATGTTTTCTTAGTTGATATGACGATAAAATATAGTGATGAAAAAGACAAATGAATCTCTATTAATAGGCGCTATAGTCACTTGCTATTACAAATATTTCATTGCCCCATTAAAATAGATACATAATTTAAATAGCATAATGGCTGATCATAGTTTTGTGGAGATAAAATATGAATATAGAGTATAGGGACGGTATTTTGAGGGTGCGATCGCTATAACGCGCATTGCGCGCGCCTGAAAAAACAGTTACCATCGCGCGATTCATCGCTCGCCTTAGATGGCGTAAATTTAGTTAAAAAAAACACATGTCGCTTTCGTTATACCAAAAACTTTAAAAATACTGTACCAACAATTGTAAAAAGCCTTCAGACTTGATTACTGGACAAAATTTATCGTACAGCCTAAGTCGGGCATAAATTAATGTAATTATATATTAACCAATCGGGCACGTAATAGCATTATTGACAACATTATTGACCTAGCCCCACGCCTATTTGTAGACACGGCTTGCGGGTCAAGACAAAATGAGGCCTGATGTGTCAAATTGTGAACGGGACGCGGTACAATTTGCAATGGTAAACGCTACGTTGAGAACAATTTAACGTACGTTTCAGTTACAGAAATTATTTCACAGAAAGCTTCGTGCCAAATTCAAGCATTTTATTCCATATTTTCTGATTTTGGTACAAAACTATTGCATGCAGTTTAGTGCCTTAGTGCACGGTCCCAATCGTAGAAAAGAGCTTTGGAGAGGTAGAGTAGCCGAAACTTCGACAACCATCGATAGGTGATGTTGGTGTACACGTTATGGCATTAAATTTTCGTAACAGCTCCACGGCAAGATCATTATGAATTTCAAGAAGAGCTTTTAACAGCTCGCCTGCCATTTTCAAAATACAGTCCCTGGAGAGTATGTTGAGTTATATTTTATTGTTTACTATTTATATTTTCACAAAACAAATTATGTTTCTACATGTACAAATGTAACAAATGTTTGTGGAAAGGTAGGCCCTACATACTTTTTCTGACTAAAATATTATTTCAGCCCTAAAACTCCCCCAACTATAGGTCCTAAGAAGATGAAAATGACTTGAAATTATAAATAAACCATGCTAGTTGAAAGTCTAAAAGTTGAAACCAAGTATGGTAAGTCCAGGGTCAAGTGACTATACTGTAAGTTTACTCTGGGATGAAGATATCAAGGACAACCCCTAAATGTGAATTGGAAGAGGCTAATTGAAGTTATAACAAACTATCATTATCTAGATTAAACATATGAAATTTTACTGACAGTGATACCAGCTATTGGAATTGGACTCTCTCAAAAGCAATGTAACTTAAATTAATTAGCACGTATCTATCAACATCAATATTTTGTCCTTGGTATGGACCTCTTCCAATCCAGATTAACAATTTTTGAGCTCTTTCAATTTTCACCAGAGAATGTGGGGAAATGATGTAAGTAAATGGCTAAAGAGCGAGATTCTGATAATCGAGACATGATTAAATAATAAAAACACTGTTTAAGTTAAACATTAGGCTATTAAGAAGAAGGCCTACGTGAAATTTTAAAATAGATACTGTTTAAAACTCGTTTGTTCAAATATTCCCTCTTCCAGAGTGAGTGAGTGTGACCATGGACCTGTTAGTAAGGTCAAAGCATAAAGTGATAAAACGTGCCTAGTAAATCTTCAATGCTAATTAGATCGAAATGGATGAACGTGAAAGAACCCCCAATATAACAGATGATCAAGAAGGCCTTTGACTTTGAGATAGGAGTTGCCACATAAATCCTGTGCCTCAATGGTATGCCTTCGCCATCCACCATAGAAAAATGCACACAAGGCGCTGACATTTCAAGGCTAAAAATTTCTGGACTTTGAGTGTAAAAAAAAAACGGCTCCAAAGGACAATCACCCGATTTTGGGAGATCGCTCTATATACGTCCCTGACTCGGGCTCTCCCCTACCCACCTCCAAAATTTTGTCACCATCGCATAAGAAATGTAGCCCTGATGTACAAAACACACACACAAAATTGGGAATAAATTCCGGTGCGCTAGCTATAACCCTGGTGCTAGCACAAGGGTTAAAAACGGAAATTTGAGAGTGAATTAATCCAAGTATTTTACTTCACTCAAGTTGTGTCAACAAATGGCTGAACTCTGAATCCTGCGCATTTCTCTCTTATCATATCGGAGTGTAAACCAGAACTCACCATAACAGAAGCATGGACTTCTGCGCATGATATTCTAACACAGGAATTTGTCAATGAAGATGACCTAAGAGGCAACTCCAAGTCACTAACCCCCTGAAGTTGTCCATACGGTACGATACTCCAAAACACTGCAGAGTGTCATTGAAGTTTGATCTTCATTCCAAAGTTTTTTTGGAATAAAACTCCTGGAATGAAAAACATGTGTAAACGCTGTTGTAGTTTAAAATTCCCTTTTGTTACACTTGGGTGCTTGTGATGGTGCACATGTCAGAAAAATTTTGGCTGAAAGCGCTGTGTGCGAAAATGAAGTTATGACACAAAGTTGGCGAGGGTACCACGGCACTGGAATGATGTAGGAAGTCGTGCCATGCAGACATGCAGAAATGACACGAAAAGTTAGCTGTAAAAGTCTAAACTTTAAAGGCCTCAACTTGATAACCAAGCTTCCTATGTACATATGCATTGCATCATGAGATAGCTCTTTCAATACAGGATTTTCCAGAAAAAATGGACAGAGCTCTACCGTTGACAGCCCCCATTTAAGGAAATAGAATGAAGAGAATCTGTACTAGCTGGTGCACCAAATCAACTCTTTGTAAAGGCCATAGCCACCTGTATTGGAGATATTCCTCCGTTTTAGTTAGAATTAGTCAAAGTCTGTGGTATCGGCTGGCATTGCGACGCGGGGGGTCGACCACTTCCAATCCCACCAAACGCCTTTTGCTTAAAAAAGAAAGACAAAGAGAAGCAGAAACAAGTTAAGTAAAACCATCCATAATCAGATCTAACTAAATTTTTATAAAAGGTATATTATGTTTGTGACCTACAGGAGCACACCTGTAGCTTTTCAGGTATGTTCCAGTGGCTATCTTGACTACAACCATGCACCACTTTCCCAAAATACTCTGGGTTCTTCTGAACATCGAGTGTAAGTTGGACCTTCTGAATTTGGCAGATTGGTCCCAGGTCAATTTTGCGAACCCATAAGTAGATGTATAAAGTCCACTGCTTTGTGTTGTTACTGTGACACTTACCCCTCAGAAAAAAACAGGAAATGTCCGAAAACGAACTGTAAGATTGTTGTGGACATTTCCCCTAAGGAGACCAATTGCGCCTTTGTGGTGGGGCTTCAAGTTATTCCACAGTTGTTTTGGTGGGGAGGAAAAAGGCCCACGGGTTACCCAAAGCACAATTGTGCCATTTGCAGTGGGACTTCAGGAGATAACTTCATAGTGCATTGCATGGCTGTTGGGATCTGCCGTGGGGAGCAACTTGTGACATGTTAAGGTAAATGAAAAAAAAAGCAGCTCAAAAATGGGCAAAACATGATATTTTACTGTCCAACTGTGGTGGTCTGTTACCTTTGTTTGCTGGTGATGACCTGGCTGGCTTGGTTGGTTCTTGCTTGTTTAGCACCTTTCTGTGGTGGCGTTGAGATCCCACGTCTTTTTGCAGCAATACGATTGGCAGGTCCACTCATTGGAGTTTGATGTATAATACTCTATATAAGTATGGGTAAAATGTGGGTTATAATACGACTTTTTGATCTCATGACAGGAAAACTGAATTGGTCAGTGTGGTATAAAATGTACATAATTCTTTGAAGAATAATCTGTTTGGAGGTTTCATATTATTAAAAAAAAGTGAGAACAAGTTTCATAACCTCTGGGCAATAGCACAATAAAATTATGACAGGGCATGCTTTCCTTGCTTCTTGACTTGAACAAACTCACAACTACAGACTCAACCGAAGACCATCCTAAATTCTTTTTTTGTTTCCTTTTTGCCTCACCATCTATTTTATACCCCAGATCTCCATCTGCTTTCTCTATCATTAAAATAATACTAATTGCAAGCCCAATCCTGCCACTATCCTAATTTGTGATTCACAAAGACTCTCACCTCTACTGAATTTAAACCTTTCATTAGGTATCTGTGATTTCACAAATTGGACCAGTGGAATTCACAACCATTCAATGTACTCAATCTCGGGATAGGAGTGTTCAAATGAGATGGGATTAAAAGCATAGAAGAGTAGGGAATGTACTTTTAAAAGGGTTAACAACATGATGAACAGGGTGGGGGTTTATATTTTAAATATTTTTTTTTCAATCCTGCATTTTTATTAACACATGCTGTATATAGGTGCTTTGAATAGATTTGACCATTTGACTTTAATGATCTCAAAAGAAATGACACACAGACAGACAAATTAACAAGGGTGAAGGTACATTTGTGTGACTTTTCTTTTGGAATGAAAGTAACATTAGGCCACTTTGGCCAAAGACACTTAAATTTCACATTAAAAAAAATATTGCTATGCTACCTAATAACCCCTACAAATTAAATGAAAAAGAAAAAACACTCAGTCAGCAAAAGCCCAAATTGGAACATACCATAGATTTCTCAGCAGGTGTTTTCATCAAGCTTTCAGCTGATGACTGTACAGCAGGACGACGAAGTTTCCTCTCTATTTTCTTCTAGATTCCTGTCACCACCTTGTATTCTGTTCTAACTCCGACTGGTTGCGACTCCATCATCTATCAATCTGTCAGACTGTCCATCTACTACCTCATCCCGTGTTGCGACGTGGTCTGGGGTCACGTTCAGGTTTCCTTTGCCTTCTCTGAATGACCGCCTCTTTTTCTGTGCTTGCGCTCTAGTAAGATGGCTACTGTCTGCCGATTAGGCTTCATCTTGCAGAATTTGACTATTAGCTCTGGCACCAGTTTTCCTTGCTTGAACGGAGACTTCTGTGTTTATTTTGCGGATATTACTATTGAGATTTCGTGCTTGGAACTTAATGTTTACTTTGAATGTACAAGTGGTCCTGACTTGGAACTGTGATGCTTGATTTGGTATAACTTGTTTAGCCTATACGTATTGGACCTGGAGAATGTGTGTATTGAACAGTTTGCTGATTTACGGCTTGAAGTTTCTTGGAAAGAAAAGAGTGTAAAAAGATGGCTAAACTTTAGAATACCCAACCACTTTGGCCGCGCCGCGAAGCTTCAACTCCCCATTTTTAAAAAGCGAGCTGCGGCGGCGCCGCGAAGCTTCCCTTTTTTGCTGATCAGAATATCATTTATTTTTGGTGCATTTTGTTACACATTAAGGTCATAATGTCAAATAATGTTCAACTGAAAAAGTTTTATAATTTTGTTACGATCTGCAATTTTTTTTCAATTTGCAAATTGCAAACATCATTACTTGCGCTTTATAAGTCCTTCATTATTATTATTATTGTTTTCATTCAACGAGAGTGACGTCATCCCGGAGTCACCTATATCGATGCAGACGTGGCAGCGGCGGCGGCATTGCTCTAAACTACCGTTCCCACCATTGATAACATCCCATTTCCCTATCATGCACTATGTCAGATATTCATTTATTTTTGGTGCATTTGGATTACACATTACGGTCACAATGTCAAATATGTCAACTGAAAAAGTTTTATTGTTACGATCTTCATTTTTTTCATTTGGCAAGTGCAAACAATCATATACTTGCGCTTTTAAGTCTTCATTATTATTATTATTGTTTTCAACGAGAGTGACTCATCCCGAGTCACCTATATCGATGCTGTGGCAGCGGCGGCGCATTGCTCTACGTTCCCACCATTGATACTCCCATTTCCCCATCATGTCACTCTGTCGATATTCATTTATTTTTGGTGGCTTTTGTGACACATTAATGTCATAATGTCAAATAATGTCAGTTGAAATATTTTAATTTGTTACATCTGCATTTTTTTTTTCATTTGGCAAGTGCAAACATTCATTACTTGCGCTTTATTAGTCTTCATTATTATTATTATTGTTTTCAACGAGAGTGACGTCATCCCGGAGCCACCTATATCGCTTGCAAGCCGTGGCACGGTGGCGGCGGCGCAATGCTCTATCTATATATACTAACCGTCCCACCATTGATAACACCCCATTTCCCATCATGCACTATGTAATCGGCATTTCCGTCATGTACATGTAATGGCATTTCCCATCATGCACTTTTCAAGGAAAGTGACGTCACCCCTGAGTCACCTCTATCGATGCAGCGTGGCAGAGCGGCGGCGGCGCGATGCTCTACCGTTCCATTATGCACTTTATTGTTAACCATTTTAAGTATCTCATTTTTTCATCATGCATAATGGGCATTTGCGCGATAATTGATAGTATCCCATCATGCACTAGCTATGTAATTCTGCATTTAACCGCTTTTCCCATCATACACTTTTCAAGGAAATATGACGTCATCTCGGAGTCACCTATATTGATGCAGCCGTGGCCAAAAAAAAGCGGCGCGCGGCGCGATGCTCCAAACTCGAAACCGTTCCCATCATGCAAGCTTATGCACTTAGTGGTCAAAAGTTTTGGTATCAGAATAAAAGCTACCTTTTACCCTGTGCCATCTTAGGGCGTAAGGATGTTTGGTTTGGATGTTATGAGCGAACTAATAGGGACCCATTTGGTAAACAATATTAATTTTACAGAGTACTCTTTGGGGATAACAAATTCACGTTTTTTTAGCTCTCACTTAGAAACGGGTTGAATTATCGCGCCAAACATTACAGATGGCGTTTTGGTATGAAGGCCATTCTATCAAGCTGGCAAAATTAATAGACTTAAATCGGGTCATCCTCTTTAAGTTAATTTTCAAGGAACATGACGTCAGCCCGGATCACCTATATCGATGCAGCCGTGGCAGCGGCGGCGGCGCGA